>JABUQX010122503.1:0-2500 GCA_015478945.1 Trachelipus rathkii | reverse complement strand
TTCATTAATTACATTAATTATTATTAAAAATTATTCTTAATTCTTAATTTTTTGCGGGCTGACCATTATTCTTAAAGGGGACAATGGCTCTAATCACACTTACTATCGATCGTACAGCCCAAAAGGAACTATGCGGCTTCTAAGTATTATTCTTATTATAATGAGTTGACTGTGACATTCTAGAGAGGTATGGCTTAATTATTATTTTTATTTATTAATTATTATTGTTGATCATAGCCCTATGCTCGATTGAGCTTATATTATCTCTTATTTATTATTTATTGCGCTTCACTGGGATATTATAGAGGTTAATGCCGTTTAATTATTACTTATTAGACGGTGTGATCATGCTTGTATTACTCTATATTATGGTTGATTGGGACATTTAGAGGTTTAATGCACCTTCCTAACATTTATTTTGAATAAGCCACTAAGAAGCTGCACAACCCTCTCTAGAATGTCCCAGTCAACCCATAATAAATAAGAATAATACAAGAAGCCGTATGGTCCTTTTAGACTGTCCCAGTCAACCAATAAAAATTAATAATTAAGAAGCCACATTGGCCCCTCTAGAATGTCCCAGTCAACCCATAATAAATAATAAATGAGAATAATACTTAAGAAGCAGCATAAGCCTATCTAGACTGTCCCAGTCAACCAATAATAATATATATAATTAATAATTAAAAATAATAATTAAGAAACCGCATTGACCCCTCTAGAATGTCCCAGTCAACTCATAATAAATAAGAAGCCGCATGGTCCTTTTTAGACTGTCCAAGTCAACCAATAAAATTAATAATTAAGAAGCTGCATGAACCCTTCTAGAATGTCCCAGCCAACCATAATAAATAATAATAATAATAGACAGAAGATGCATGGGCCTGTCTAGACAACTCACGCCTATTTTTATCCTGAGCTAAAATCGGCTCTCCAGTTTTTTTTCTTTGCAGCCCTTCAACATATCTGCCTTTTATTATAGCAAAATTATAGACAATATTCAAATACTGGCCTAAATATAGTTCTGTTATACGACATTATATTAAAAACAATATATAATTAGTCTGCATCTGGCATCAATTTTGAATTTTTAACAATAGGCCCTAGCTCTGTGTTCAAAATCTTACAATGGAAACAATGAAAAGCAGCACTAAAGAATGTTACAGACTTACGGGTTACAATGCCAATAGTTTGTTGAAAATTGAAAAAAATATATTAAAAACTTCCTAATATATATAGTTTTATTTTAATTTTTTATTTCTATTGAAGTTAAATTACTTATATGTACCAAAAAATAAAAAATAATAAAAAAATATAAAAAATCAAAAAAATCAATAATATCAAAAAAATCATGATTTATTTATAAAAAAATCAAGTAAAAAACTCAATTGATTTTTTTAATTTGATTTTTTTCGTGCCATCCCTGATAATTTGTAAACAATTTTTTTTTTAATTTCGATTATGTATTATTTTTAACCCTAGGCCCATATCTGAGTTCAAAATCCTAAAATAGGGCTTATAGTCTATGACACAATGGAACCGCAACACTAAAGAGTGTTATTTGTAATAATGATAATATATTACATCAGAAATTTAAAGAAACATGTTTGAAACATGATCTTTTGTTGACATTTTTATAATGTAGAAATTTGAAACAGAGTAGCCTTGTTATGATATTATTATTCTATTTTTTTATTTCTATTGAATTTAAATCACTTAAATATCCAAAAAAATTAAAAAATATATATAAAAAAGCAAAAAATCAATATAAGCAAAAAATCATGATTTTTTGGAGCAAAAAATCAAGTCGCAAATCAATTGATTTTTTCCGTGCCATCCCTGGTTTTAAGGTAAAGTTGCATAATAACAAGAAAATCTATAGACTTTTCGAAGAACTTTATTTAGAATAAAAGTTTCATAAATATATGTAGAACCTGAAAATCTTTTTTTTTTTTTTTTTGCATTTATTCATTGGAAATATTTATTTTTTTTTTTTTTCCTATCTAGCTCGAGCCGATTTGGGGATGAGGGATTGTCTCTTTAAACCACTGGGATGAGCCGACTCCTGCCATCTTTGCGGTTTAACCTATGGTATTCCTTTAGTTAAAAAAAATAATTTTAATTCCCTTTATACTTTGGTATTACTTTAACTAAAGGAATACCATAGGGGAAACCACAAAGATGGCAGGAGTCGGGGTCTCTCGGCCTCCCGGTGGACGATTTCTTGTATTGCAGAAACGTAAATAATACTTTTTGGAGCAGTTATTGTACATTGTATATAGATTATCAAAAATATGAAAATCTTATTTTAAGACTTTTCTATTTCTTTTTTTACATTTTCTGAACAAAAATTCTTCACTGATTACAAAAATGTCATTTGTTTTAGGGTAGCATTTGTAGTTCTCTAAAACTCTCCTAGGATAAAAGGACCAAATATGACTATAGAGATTGATGAAACTTATTTGTCAAAACGTAAATATAATAAAGGGAGGGTATTCAA
>JABUQX010122502.1:25000-33122 GCA_015478945.1 Trachelipus rathkii | reverse complement strand
AATATCGTTCTGGAGGCACGTTTGACAGGATGAGTGATCAGGGGGCGGGTAATTTTTTTAAATAGTAATAGTGTTACCGTAGTTTTTTCTTTTGTTGCTATTGATTTGTTAATTTTTCTTTCTTTCTGTTGGTTGATTCTGACTATAATAATGTCATTTTTTAGAATTTATTGTTATATGTTTTATAATTCAGATGTTAGTTGTTATGTAGTTGTTGTGAAATTATTGTACTTAAATTCTGTTACTTTAAAAATCAAACATTTGTCCCTCCTATCGGTAATTGACACTCAGATGGTTCATTTGAAAATCAAAGAAGTGTTATGCCCCGTTTATATTCTAGTTCTTTTTTTGTAAAATCATTGTTCACACCTTGCAAACTGTGGGAGAAAAATACCTATGAAAGTGTTTTTCTGGTGAACATCCTTTTTTATTCACTTTCCTTGTGGTTTTTTATGCATTAAGATATATTTTGGATGAAAAGGGAAACGGATGTATGTTAGAGCCCTGTACGTAGAAAAGTTGTTGAGTGACATGTACGGAAAGGTGGCGTCCTGGCGGTGTCGACAATTAATCCTTGTGATCGATGACAAGGCCTAAGGTCTTGAGTGCAGCATAGGGTCTTGGGCGCAAGCCTTTTGCCGTGCTCATCTTCCCCGACAACGCGCCATCGGCAAGGTTATCTTGATCTACCCTGTTAAGCGAGTGCCCTAACTGCCCCGCGCATCATCATCGAAGTAAGCGTAGTCCGAACGACTTGCATGGCCATGAGTATTTAAATGGCACTATAGTATCTCAACACACTGTCAGAGGCCTTTACAATGGGTCGTTGCACAGCCCATGGACAATCGATACAGTAGCCGCGCCTGTTAATGACCGTGGCGTATAGAATTGATTCGAAGACTGACGCGTAATGAGCTCCACAGCGAGATAATCTGAATAATAGGTCTAGGGTTGTCTCCGAGAGCGATCCACAGGACGCCACGGACCCTTAAATTAAGCAGCTAGAATAACGATCGGAGAATGAGCGCGCATCCAGAGATGTGTTAATGCGCTACTATGATGGCACACACGATAAGCGACTAGGATCCAGTGATCTCCGACGTCGGACGAGACGGCACTCGTTATTCAAAGATTAAGCACACCGAGTTAGTGATTATGTGCTGAATCGAATCCGCGCTAGGTCGCCCGAGTACCGGCGATAAAAGCTGAGGGAGCGTCGAGCAAATCAAATGCAACCTGAAAGAAGGATTAGTGAGTGAAGACGCAACCAAGTTAATGAAAGTCGCATTAGAAGGCACGCTGGCACGAGACATGCGGTTTCACCACTTATCCTCAACCAGTACACGTCACTGTCGCCCTGCCTCTCGATTAATCGTCTGTAGTGGGGTCTTAATGATGGTTTTTCACCGTCATCATCGTATGCTGTGGACCGAGAAGACTTCTTACCCAAATACACGATTTTCTCGCGTTCCTCAGGTATGTGCAACAACACACCTAAACGCACATAAAAATCACCGTCGTGACGTGAGGAACAAAGAAGGCAATCGCATGATGCATGACATATGATGATGAGACGATATAATGTATGCAATACATATACTACTTTTATTACATATTATATTAATACTAATATGACGATTAACCTTTGTCAACTTCCGATAATATATATATATATAGTCTAACCGTCGACTATACCGCTTTTCCTACGTATGATACTACTATCCTACCCCTGGCCCGCACACTCCTTACCTGGGTTATAGTATATTATAACTTATCGATATATCATATTCTATTATCGCTATATATATAGTATATCTGTTACTAGTTATACTATTATCTATATAGAGACCCTACACTCCTTAGCCTACGAATACAGAGTAATAAATATAACAGTATACAAAAAAAACTCTTTTATATATAATAAATATATATATATTAATATATATATATATTAGTATAATAAGTTATATATAATATGATATATAAATATATATATATAATAATATATAATAATATATAATATTATATAATCATATATTGTATAGGGTAGGGCGGGTAGATAGCTCCTACCCAATATTTATTAGTTTTGTTAAATAATGAAATAAATTGTAAAAGTATACTAAATTATTTAAATTTATAGAAAAGTTTTAAAATAAGAAGTATTTTCATCATAAATAAAAGAAAAACCAACCACAATAATAAAGCTATTAAAAATAAGAATGTCATTAAAAGTTCTCGCTCCAACTCTGATCTTAGGAGTAAAAAATCTTTGCACCGGACGGACGAATGAACGTCATTTATGTTACGTCAAACTTATAAGGGAGCGGGCTAGTCTTCCTACCTATAATCAAACTTATAAATAATCATAATATATATTGAAACTTTTCGTTCTCTTCCCGTAAATATAAACGAAATGTGTGGCTTTTGAAGAAACTGACTTGAATTTTTGTTTAAAAATGAATAATATTGTTTTCTATATTGAATATATTAATTTATATAACTTTATTTAAGTGTATTAGCATTATATACATAAAATTAAGTATAATAATATGATAATGGAGTAAGTGTAGATTGGTATATTAAAGAAAAAAATAACGCCTTTAAAAACGTGTTATTCTATGAGGATATACGTCATATTTTTAAAAAAAATGATAGGCCTAAGAAATTACTCAATTTGAATGGAATTTAAAATACCAAGTAAATTTGACAATATAATATATATTAAGCTTTTCATACAAATAACAAAGGTACGTATATAATTATTAAAAATTATGTTTTCATAGTTTTCCGTTAGCTTATATATATACCGTATTATATAAAAATATAGTATATCAATTATAATATAGTATATAATAAAGGTAGTATATGACTATGATAATATGATCATAATGTACGACCATAGATGTATATGACTATAGATACCTATATATAATATTATATAATAGTTATAATATTTTATATTATTTAAAAGTCTTTAAAAACCCAATTTTTATTGTTTATGTTAACGCCTGATATATAATATATTACAATATTATATATTATAATAGTTTAATAATATTATAATATAATATATAATTATATTTATATTATATAATATATAGTATATTAGTATATGATGGTCATGATCTTTAAGTATATCAACTGGGACTTCGGGTTTCGGCCACCTAATTATATACCCTGAAATGAATCTGTCATGACTCGAAATTGTGGGGCATGCTTGAACACCTACACCAGTTATGGGGTAAGCACAAGGACAGCTGATTATATATATATATATAGTATGATATAGTATAATATTAGGTGATATAGTATAGCTCACGAAGCCTACCTATTATGGTTAAGTGAGATAGCATGTACTTCTGCTATAGTTTTTGTATTGGTAGTAGTTAGTATAGTAGTATAATGTAGTATATAGTAATATTTATTATAGTATAGAATATAGTATGATATAGCAAAGGAAGCTGATTATATATATATATATATATATATATAGTTTTCAGACTATAATAAAATAAAATTCTAATTTTCCATTATCTCCTTGTTGGATTATTTAATTATCATATATTTATTTTCATTATTATTTAAATCCAATTTTAAATTTTTCTTTCAAAAAAAAAATTAAAATTTGAGGAAAAAATTCGAAAATTCATCGCGAGGATTTTTAAAGATAATGCAATCAAAACACGAGCTCGTCGATGTTTCAACATTAATTTCTAACTTCGTAGACTAGCTATATATACTATATCTATATATAAATTATATATATATATAGTATATGTATAGTATATATTATATATATATCTTTCCGTTCCTTTTCCAAACTATTGTTTCCCACTTGTTTCTAAACCCACAATAGAGAAGATATAATCAGTGGTGAGCTGCCAAAATTTTAACATACCGGTTCTTTGCTTACTTAAAAATTTCGGGATTTAGCCACTCACTCCATTCTGCACACCATAATCTGTAATAAGCATATTTTTGTTACCTCTGTATTTATAAAAAATAAAAATACCATTACTCATTTTATTGATTAATGTGTAATATACAAGCGTTATTTTGATTGGTATATATATATATATATCCCCCCATATATATGATATGGTAATATATATATATATATATTGGAGAGCTGGCAAAATTTTAACAAAAAAGCTTAACCAGTTCTCTTTCCTGTAAAAGTTTTAATTACCGGTGCGAACCAGCTGTATGTAATATTCTTTTTACTTTTTCACCTTTGGTCTGTGTCGCCTTTAGTAAACCACCGGGGGAGGCGCTTTGTGAGTCTGGTTCTTGTAAGTATTTTTTAGCATGTGGGGAATGCATTATTGTATACCTTTAAACTATGATTATATGATTGTAAATTTGAGTGGTGACCCAATCTCAGTATGACAAGTGTTGAAAACGGGTGGAAAACAGGTGTTGTGTGTTGTGGTGGTGTTAAGGTGATGTCCCCGCTGTGAAAATGTGTGTGTGTGTGTGTGTGTGTGTGGTGTGTGTGTGTGTGTGTGTGATGGTTTGGTCGAGATTAACGTTAACGTTCTTATTTGTTAAAAAAAAACTTAGATAAAAAGCTAGATAGCAATGTGAATATACTGACTATAACAACTATACCAACAATATCAGATGCTTGTTGATTTTTATTTTTATAAGACAAAAGCCAAATGATTAAAAGTCTGGTGTCAAAAGCCACATACTGTTTGGTAGGTTGTACTAATTAAGGGAAGAGGTGAAGCTCAGTCGTGAAACCTGTGGTTGAAATCATGAAGAGCATCGGACCTAAAGATTGTTATCAAAACGATATTATGGAATTTAACTTAGATATTGTGCAAGATATGTCGCACTAGTGTGTGACGTCATTTATTTATAATAAAAATTAGTTAACACCTCACAGACCTTTGACCTCTAGAAGAGAGTTCATAATTGGGATCGATCAGGAATCTTCGAAACATGATCCTAGTTCGGACATGTTAAGTTCATATTGGGGTTATTTTTTTTTTTAGTTCTGTTGAAAATATCTCTATAGTCTATATTCTATCTATATAGTCTATATAGATAAATGATCAGGGGGATGGGGACTTCACCCCCATTTATGCGGGTTTGCCCCCTACTATCACCCCCTTCCAATATAAATAAGTCCAATATCTCCTGCCTAAAGAACAATGTTACTCTCTCTAAATTAATTATTTAAGTTTTTAAACATTTAATATTTTTAAACCCAATGTGTTACCAATGGAATTTAATATTAACATCATCTAATAAAGGACTAGTTAAAAAAAAGGTAAAAACAAAAAAAAGCTAACACTAAATTGAAAATTACTAGATAGAAAAAATGACGAAATGTAAATAAAACCAAATAGAAAGGAAAAAATTAATAGAAATATTGTTATTTCTCCTTTATTTAATTAGAACATTTTAGCAAAACATATATACAGGTTCTCCGCCGAGATTTTTAGGCGAACATTCTTAAACTTAATAGGATGTTGAGTGTTAACTTCCTTACCCAGAAATTTTTATTCATTGAATAATGAAATATTATTTCCCATCTATTTGTATCCACTTTGCACCCTCATATATATATATATATATATATATATATATATATATATATATATATATATATATATATATATCATATATATATATATATATATATATTTAAATATATATATTTATAGTTATTGAGTTTATGTACAGAACTCATCATGGTACCTAATGAGCGACCATGATATCCAAATCTATGGGTGAGTCCTAGCAAAATTTTATTAATATATATATATATATATATATATATATATATATGTATATTACAAATATATATATATATATATATATATATATATATATATATATATATATATATATATATATATATATATATATATATATATATATATATATATATATATATATATATATATATATCAAAATAAGGTAAGTAGTAAAAAAATTTCATTATCTGTCAAAAAAAAATAAATAAATAAATAAATAAATACCATGCAGAAGATTTGGTTCCTGAAGAAAGGAAAATATTGCCCTACTATGAAGAGGGACGATTCAGTCAAGATATGGGATAGCCTTTGGAAAGTGTTATGGAGCCAAATGTAGGAAAATGGCGACGGCGAATGAAGTCCAGTTGAGATCAATCAATGAAGTTGTGTTGAACAGATTGCGGGGTATGACGATTGCAAAATTTGCAGGTGGGGGAGGATCCCGTAACTTCTTGTGGCTATGAGTAATGTTGGTGTGGCCAATGCGGAGGTGTGCGAGGATTATCTTTTGCAAGCGATTTCGTCGGTGAGAAGGAGACCACCCACCAATGTCCGGCTTTATATTTCTAAGTTTCGACCCTGGCTGATCACTCGCAAAGCACTCCTGCTAGTTAGAACAAAAGCCTTGTTGGTGAGCAGGAAAATAATCAGTAGATGTAAGGCGACCTTGTCGAATGGCATCCGGGAGGTACCTAGAAAAAGCTATGAATAGAGGAGAAGGCCACTCTGGAATCTAGGTCAGTGGTTTCATTGCCTGTGACCCATACATGAGAGGAGCCCATCAGAGTGTAATTTGTTTCTTGCGAGAATGGAGCAGCCGAAGAAATTGTTGTTCAACGGATACCATTGAGTTTTTAGAGTAGAAATCTTTGAGCGCTTGGAGGATGCTGAAAGAATAAAAATGAATGATACAAGTGTAGTCTTGGTTAAGAAATAAAGTTTGAGAAAGGGCAATCATTATAGCCATAAATTCTGCAATAAAAATTGAAGCATGAGAGGAGAGGGTATGGGAGAGTTTGTGGTCGGGAATGATAGCAGACCCGACCACATCGTCACCTGTTTTATAGCCATCAGTAAACATTGGAATGAATCCCCTGTAAACCTCATAGTGAGATAAAATTGATTCTTTTAACAAGGCGGCAGGTGGCTGGAATTGGGGGGGAGAGGTCAGGACCAGGCAGATGGCGGGAGCAGGGTGTAGCCAAGCTGTATATCCTTCATCGCATGGGAAAAGCAACACCTTTTGCAAAGGGGTGTTAAGAAAGTTAAGAATGTTACACACTGTGTTTGTAAACGGGCAGTAAGGAGATTCTGAGGTATCTCTCGCAGAATCTGAGTCAGGGCAGACGGTATTGGGGTTTGATAGCAAAGACAAATAGTGCAGATAATATATGGAGATACGGATCGCCTCATTTTGGATGAGATCTAAGAGATGCAGTGGAGTTGGGGAGGCCTGACCATAAACTGCACAGCCATAGTCAAACTTTGATCGGATTAGGGTGATGTGGAGACGTAAAAGGGACTTGCGATCAGCGCCCCAAGATTTTGAGGTGGGATCATAATAGATTAAACGCAAGATTACAAGTCGTTTTCGGGTGTTTAATGTGCGGTACGTATGTCAGGTAGTTATTCAGAATGAGGCCTAGAAATCTTACCTGTGAAGTTGCAAGAATGGGTGAACCATATAAGGATAGGTTAGCGGGAGGAAGGTGGCAGGTTCTTCGACTCTCTTTTTTTGAAATAGTATCGCTGAGGTTTTGACGAGTGAGAAGTGAAAGCCATGGGAGTTACCCCAGTTTGAAAAAGTCTCAATTTCTAGTTGGAGTTCAAGAAATGATAGCCTGACACCGGCAATGTATAAAGCTAGGTCACCAACATACTTATAAAACTTGATCGTTGGTGGGATGGTAGTAACGATGTCATTGATCCGTGAGCAAATAATAATAATGCGCTAAGGACATTGCCCTTCGGAGCATCTTCATCCATAGCGTTCTACTCTGTGTTCTATGTTAGGAATACAGATGCTTTATATTTTTGCGAATAATCCTACACTTTTGTTTCTGCTCAGAGACATCCGTTTCAGGAGTAGGAGCAATGTTGGGAAAAATTAGGAGTTTTAGACGAAGGACTCCTAAATGGGTTTAGCGAACTCATCGGGAGAGCAGGCGACAGAGTTTATTGGCAGGAAACGCTATCCTAGCTTTGTGGTGGGTGAGCACACCTAGTTTCGTTGCTGGTTGGTCGTTAAGGTAGGGTTGTTGATGGCAACTTGGACCAAGGGCTGTTTTCAGACTATTTGAATAGTCGGTAATATAGGCGATGCAGGCGAGCAGGTTGCAGCAACTACACAAATC
>JABUQX010122502.1:0-15000 GCA_015478945.1 Trachelipus rathkii | reverse complement strand
ATATATATACTATATATATATTAAAACTTCAAACACATCATCCTTAATTTCTGTAAAAAAAAAAAAATAATAATATCTTTGTGTTATAATAGTTCTATTGAATTGTTGATATTAATATGATAAATTTACACATATGAGACTAATATTTTCAGACTGATATTTCAAACCAAATAGAAAGTTTTACACATGTTTCAATTCTCCTGAAACTTTATAGCATTTTAAAAACAATTTCTCTTCACCTATCCAACCAGTTAAACTAATTTTCTTAATTTCAGTCGTTTTTTTTTTTTTTCTTGCTTTTTATTATACGGCTTCGCTTTCAAGAAATTAACTAATTAATTGTGTTATTTGTTTCTGTTGTAGTTATTATTATTATTATTATTATTATTATTATTATTATTATTATTATTATTATTATTATTATTATTATTATTATTATTGCTATTATTACTATTATTATTATACTTATTATTATTATTATTATTATTATACATATTATTATTATTATTATTATTATTATTATTATTATTATATTATTATTATTATTATTATTATTATTATTATTATTATTATTATTATTATTATTATTATTATTATTATTATTATTATTATTATTATTATTATTATTATTATTATTATTATTATTATTATTATTATTATTATTTTTATTATTATTATTATAATTATTATTGTTATTATCACGTTTATTATTATTATTATTATTATTATTATTATTATTATTATTATTATTATTATTATTATTATTATTATTATTATTATTATTATTATTATTATTATTATTATTATTACGTTTATTAATAATAATAATGCAATAATAACTAATAATAATAATAATAATAATAATATAATAATAAAAATCTTAACAAAAAAGAAAAATCCGCTAGAAGAATATTTGTTAATAAATAATATAAATAATCTTGATCAAAATGAAGATTAAACTCAAGCTATTCAAAGTAAAAACTTTGAAATGTAAAACTTTGAAATGTTATCTTTGTATACTACAATAATAATAATCCAAATTAATTTTATAATAAATTTAATAAACAATTTGATATTTAATATTATTAATCAAAAGAAAATATGAAACAAAAAAAAAACTTCAATAAAACAAATACAGATATTTAAGCAATGTTTTAAAAATTATTACTTTCTATAATTATATTTACAATTACAATTATTAATTATTATTTTATTCACAAAATAATCTTCAAATTACTTTCTAACTAAATACAAAAAAAAAAAAAAAAAAAAAAAAATTTGAAAAGATATTTATTTAACTCAATTTTTTTCTATTAATTCCATCAACCTTATGTCATTTTTGAAGAGGGACCAACATCAACATGGAATTCAACCTTCATCCATATTAGGTCCGTCATATAGTGTAATAAATAACTACCGCATAATAATTTAGTAACAGTCATACATATTCACACAAAATCATTTCAAAAATACATCTGAGACATCTGCTCAAAGATGCAATAAAAAGTATAAAAGCAAGCAATAGATATTTCGATTTTTTTAAAAAAATCACATACATAGAATGACGTCACGATGAATTTGAGCAAATCTGGAAAAGTTTAAAGAATTAAACAATGCAAGAGTCTCTCTCTCTCTCTCTCTCTCTCTCTCTCTCTCTCTCTCTCTCTCTCTCTCTCTCTCTCTCTCTCTCTCTCTCTACATATATATATATATATATATAATATATATATATATATATATATATATATATATATATATATATATATATATATATATATATATATATATAATAATAACTCTTTATATATATATATATATATATATATATATATCTAGCTATCTATCTATCTCATTTAAAAATCTATCTCTTTTCTCTATATATCCTTTATACTCTCTCTCTCTACCCATAGCTCCATGTTCTTATTTTATATATATATATATATATATATATATATATATATATATATATATATATATATACCTGAAAAAAATTAACGCCAAGTTTAAACAAGACATATCTTGCTATCTATCTAGCTATCTATCTATTTATCTCTCTCTCTCTCTCTCTCTCTCTCTCTCTCTCTCTCTCTCTCTCTCTCTCTCTCTCTCTCTCTCTCTCTCTCTCTCTCTCTCTCTCCCCTTTAATTTAAAAAAAGCTCAGCCACAATATATTTTTATCAATTATAAATTGTTTAAATAATTAAAGTTTAATTTCATTATTATAAATTAACTCTCTGAATCAGGTTTTGATTTGGTTAAGAAAATTAATGAAAAAAGTTTGTATTATTATTATTATTATTATTATTATTATTATTATTATTTATTATTATTATTATTATTATTATTATTATTATTATTATTATTATTATTATTATTTATTATTAATTATTATTATTAAAGTAAGTCGATGTGAATATTCACCATTCCAGATTGATGTTATCACTTTAATTATTATTATTATGTTGCCACTATTATTTCAATTAGTTATTCAGGTTTTATGTCCTGGATTCAAAGAACACAAGATTGCATTGCCAATAGTAGCCATTTTCTTAAAAATTCGATAAGTTACTTTTGTTTCTTCAC
Source organism: Trachelipus rathkii (assembly GCA_015478945.1). Taxonomy (NCBI): domain Eukaryota; kingdom Metazoa; phylum Arthropoda; class Malacostraca; order Isopoda; family Trachelipodidae; genus Trachelipus; species Trachelipus rathkii. The sequence continues at coordinate 12,417 of JABUQX010122502.1, read as the reverse complement.
ACACACACACACACCTACACACACCTACACATACACACACATATATATATATATATATATATATATATATATATATATATATATATATATATATATATATATATATATATATTATCTCTCTCTTTATTATTATTATTTTTATTATTATTATTTTATGATTATTCTTTTTAGTATTATTATTATTTTTCTGAATGTGTTTGTGCATTATTGAAAATGTCCAAGTTATGGTTTTTATTTTTATTATTATTATTATTATGTTATTATTATTATTATTATATTATTATTTTAATTATTATTTTAATTATCATTTTAATTATCATTTTAATTATCATTTTAATTATTATTTTAATTATTATTTAATTATTATTTAATTATTTTTATTATTATTTATTATTATTATTATTATTATTATTATTATTATTATTATTATTATTATTATTATTATTATTATTATTATTATTATTATTATTATTATTATTATTTAAACTTTGAAACTATAACTCCAAGTTAGGACCACCTCGAGATATGTAACTTCATTACATTATTATTTAAAACAGGCATATTTAATATCTAAGCAGCGACCACTAAAATTCCTGTGGTTTTCTTATGCTAAAATTTGTCGTTAAAAATGAAACCCGAAAATTTTGTCTTTTTTCCACTTATGAAGGGTAAGTGACACATGGTTTGTGTAAGACACAAGGTGAATGGAATGGGTCACTGAATTAGGGAAAATAAGTAAATATATTTATTCAATATTAATGCAACAATCATTATTTATTTTTATATTGTGAAATAGTTTATATTATATTATATATATATATATATATATATATATATATATATATATATATATATATATATATATATATATATATATATATATATATATATATATATATATATATATATATATATATAACATATATATATAAGGGGCAAGACCGTAGCCAGGAGGGGGGATGAGCGGTCTGATATCCCTCAAATTATTTAAATTTGCAAACATTTTTGATCACTTGAAATTTTAATTTATAAAAATAAAAAATAAAATAATTATCAAAGCAAATTATAGTGTATATTTAATAAAAATTAGGAAAACAATTTGGTGGTTAGTGAAGATTTCTTAGGTCTAGTGGCTGTTGAAAGAAAAAAATGAGAATCTAAAGTGGAAGCAATACTTGGAAGGGTAAAAGAAAGAGGGACTTTCTGATTGGACAATAAAATAGTGCATTAGTTATGAAGAAAAGCTTTATAATTATAAGTGTTCAATTTTTACGATTTAGAAATGGATTGTTACGATTTAGAGATGGATTTTTACGATTTAGAAATGGATTGTTACGATTTAGAGATGGATTTTTACGATTTAGAAATGGAGTTGTTACGATTTAGAGATGGATTGTTACGATTTAGAAATGGATTGTTACGATTTAGAGATGGATTTTTACGATTTAGAAATGGATTGTTACGATTTAGAGATGGATTTTTACGATTTAGAAATGGATTGTTACGATTTAGAGATGGATTTTTACGATTTAGAAATGGATTGTTACGATTTAGAGATGGATTTTTACGATTTAGAAATGGATTGTTACGATTTAGAGATGGATTTTTACGATTTAGAAATGGATTGTTACGATTTAGAGATGGATTTTTACGATTTAGAAATGGATTGTTACGATTTAGAAATGGATTGTTACGATTTAGAAATGGATTGTTACGATTTAGAGATGGATTTTTACGATTTAGAAATGGATTGTTACGATTTAGAAATGGATTGTTACGATTTAGAAATGGATTGTTACGATTTAGAAATGGATTGTTACGATTTAGAGATGGATTTTTACGATTTAGAAATGGATTGTTACGATTTAGAGATGGATTTTTACGATTTAGAAATGGATTGTTACGATTTAGAAATGGATTGTTACGATTTAGAAATGGATTGTTACGATTTAGAGATGGATTTTTACGATTTAGAAATGGATTGTTACGATTTAGAAATGGATTGTTACGATTTAGAAATGGATTGTTACGATTTAGAGATGGATTTTTACGATTTAGAAATGGATTGTTACGATTTAGAGATGGATTTTTACGATTTAGAAATGGATTGTTACGATTTAGAGATGGATTTTTACGATTTAGAAATGGATTGTTACGATTTAGAGATGGATTTTTACGATTTAGAAATGGATTGTTACGATTTAGAGATGGATTTTTACGATTTAGAAATGGATTGTTACGATTTAGAAATGGATTGTTACGATTTAGAAATGGATTGTTACGATTTAGAGATGGATTTTTACGATTTAGAAATGGATTGTTACGATTTAGAGATGGATTTTTACGATTTAGAAATGGATTGTTACGATTTAGAGATGGATTTTTACGATTTAGAAATGGATTGTTACGATTTAGAAATGGATTGTTACGATTTAGAAATGGATTGTTACGATTTAGAGATGGATTTTTACGATTTAGAAATGGATTGTTACGATTTAGAGATGGATTTTTACGATTTAGAAATGGATTGTTACGATTTAGAGATGGATTTTTACGATTTAGAAATGGATTGTTACGATTTAGAGATGGATTTTTACGATTTAGAAATGGATTGTTACGATTTAGAGATGGATTTTTACGATTTAGAAATGGATTGTTACGATTTAGAAATGGATTGTTACGATTTAGAAATGGATTGTTACGATTTAGAGATGGATTTTTACGATTTAGAAATGGATTGTTACGATTTAGAGATGGATTTTTACGATTTAGAAATGGATTGTTACGATTTAGAGATGGATTTTTACGATTTAGAAATGGATTGTTACGATTTAGAAATGGATTGTTACGATTTAGAAATGGATTGTTACGATTTAGAGATGGATTTTTACGATTTAGAAATGGATTGTTACGATTTAGAAATGGATTGTTACGATTTAGAAATGGATTGTTACGATTTAGAGATGGATTTTTACGATTTAGAAATGGATTGTTACGATTTAGAGATGGATTTTTACGATTTAGAAATGGATTGTTACGATTTAGAAATGGATTGTTACGATTTAGAGATGGATTTTTACGATTTAGAAATGGATTGTTACGATTTAGAGATGGATTTTTACGATTTAGAAATGGATTGTTACGATTTAGAGATGGATTTTTACGATTTAGAAATGGATTGTTACGATTTAGAGATGGATTTTTACGATTTAGAAATGGATTGTTACGATTTAGAGATGGATTTTTACGATTTAGAAATGGATTGTTACGATTTAGAGATGGATTTTTACGATTTAGAAATGGATTGTTACGATTTAGAAATGGATTGTTACGATTTAGAAATGGATTGTTACGATTTAGAGATGGATTTTTACGATTTAGAAATGGATTGTTACGATTTAGAAATGGATTGTTACGATTTAGAAATGGATTGTTACGATTTAGAGATGGATTTTTACGATTTAGAAATGGATTGTTACGATTTAGAGATGGATTTTTACGATTTAGAAATGGATTGTTATGATTTAGAGATTTAGAAATGAATTGTTACGATTTAGAGATGGATTTTTACGATTTAGAAATGGATTGTTATGATCTAGAGATAGATTGTTGCAATTTAGAAGTGGATTGCCACAATTTAGAGATGGATTGTTACGATTTAGAAATGGATTGTTACGATTTAGAAATGAATTGTTACGATTTAGAGATGGATTTTTACGATTTAGAAATGGATTGTTATGATCTAGAGATAGATTGTTGCAATTTAGAAGTGGATTGCCACAATTTAGAGATGGATTGTTACGATTTAGAAATGGATTGTTACGATTTAGAGATGAATTGTTACGATTCAGAGATGTTTTTAAAGCAATTGTCAGAGATTCTAAGAAGCTTGAATTGATCAAGATATTGAACCTCCTTCAAAAACCTAAAATCTTTTGAAACTTGTAATCACGAGCAAATAGGTTATAAGTTTAGGACTTTTACTTTATTTTCTTCACCCTTCCATTATGTTCTACATTGCAGTCTCCATCGTTAGTAACAACAACTGCTTTTAACCACCTTGAAAATCTGATCCTCGTTTTGAAAGATTTTCGCACAAACATTGCTGAACAATTTTCAAGCATTTTGTAAGTTGCAATAGAACTTTTGGTTTCTGGTAATGATGAAATGAGATTTCCGAATGTCAGAATCAATGCAAAATGGAAAGACAGTTGTAATAAACCAATTGCAATTTCTTTTCTTAATGATCTTTCATACCAGTTAGAGAGCAAGTCCCTGAGCACGAGATCCGTACTCACCAATCTCAGTAAAATCATTCCATCGTTATCTATTAAAACTTTTAAGAATTTTGTAAATAAATTTGATCTTATGCAACCACAGTTGGATTGCTAAGGATTTTAGCATCTATCTTATTCACAACAACGTGGACTCCAGAAAAAATATTTTTCTACTCTAAAAAAGCTCAAAACATACTTTCTCAATTCTACAAGAGATGAAAGACTAAGAGAACTAGATTTAATGAGTGTTCATCACAGCTACACAATTTTAACTGAGAATGTTTCAATCATTCTACTGTTCTGTTAAGAGAGCAAGAAGAATATTTTTATGTAAATAATATTTTTTTTTGTAGTTTGAAATTGCTATCAATCATAGATCATTTTGCTTTATATATATATATATATAATTATCTATTATATATTTATATATTAGTAAATTATAATATATATAATACTATATTATTTATTAGTTTATATATATATATCTATAATATACATATGGTTATATTGTACTGTATATATATCTTAAACCCACCGAAAAAATTTCTGGCTGCGGCCTTGCATGGGGGAGAAAGTTGGGGTGGGAGGTGAGTGAAGTGAAGTAATAACCATCGTTCTTATGTAGTGATTAGGTTAGCTTTGCAAGCGAGAATATGGAAATTTTAGTAATCTCATTTCTAGAAATCGTGTAGCTTAAATAGTAAAACGTTATTTTTCGTTTTAAGCAAAACTTATCATTCCCAAGTAAAAGTAAAAGGATAATACACTTTAGTGTCTGTTAACCGGATGTAAATTTAAACACTTAAATAAAAAAAAAAACAATCTCGTTTGGGGGTGGGGGGGGGCGTAAATCGAATATTCTTTTCGTAAAATAATTGCCATTCATTAATTCATCGTCATTGTTATTTGTAATCCATGTGTTAAGTAATAAGTAGATTAATAATAATTAAGAATAATAATATAATAAAATAATATAATAATAACTTAAATATAATTATATATAATATATATTGAATAATAATAATAACTAATCACGATAATAATAATAATAATAAATATAATCAATATTTTATACATCAGATATGATATTATAGATGAAGTTATGTAACGGGGAAACAAAATTATAATGAATGAATAATAATAATAATAAAATAATAATAATAATAATAGAGATAATAATATTTAATAATAATAATAATAATAATAATAATAAATAATAATAATAATTAATGTGAAAAGGAAAGAGTTGATTGTGTTTTTTTTGTTTTCTCTCCTCCTGTATATATGTGTGACGAAAGTCCCGTCACAAGCCCCACAATTAAAGAATTCTGCGTGACATCAATTCCGATGTCTGTCCACCAAAATAATGAATGAGATTTTTGCTTTGTAATTAGCCAGCATTAATAAGTAATAATGATAGAAATGATAGCAAGGACAGTTGTAAAACGGTGTTCGGCGAGTAGGACAATACCTTGTATTAGGAATTTGCTTATAATTCACCAGCATGCATTGATATATATAGCTTATATTATATTATATATAATAACTAATATAATAACTATATTAATTAATTATAGAATTCTGCCTTATAGTTATTATTATATTAATATTATATAGTGTCGACTTATTTATATTTTTATATTATTTTAGTTATATATATATATATTATTATTATAAATACTTACATATGGATATATTGTAGACTATAGTATAGTAATAGTAGTAGTCGTAGTTTATATATATTAACTATATAATTACTATTTCAGCGTATATTATATATATTTATATATATATATATATAGGTATATATATATATAGTATATTAGATTATAATACACTATTTAATATATAATATATACATCTGATTTCAATACTTATTATAATAAACATAGATATCCTAGTAATTTCTTGTAATGTTTTGTGTTGCAAAAAAGAAGAAGAAAAACTCCATTATCAAAAACAATATAATTATTCATATTATTATATGAACATTCAGAAAACTCTTGAAAACTTCCTTCTTGGATAATTAAGGCCCCTGTCAGAATTATAAGTGATTTGATCATGCTACATTATGCAATGTTTGGCTAGCCATTATTCTGTGAAAGGATTGATAAACAATACGTTAAGAGGAATAAGCGCATAAATATGTATTGGTCTTTATTTAAAATGGAATGTGTGTCTGTGTGTTTGTGTGTAAGTGTGGTGTTGAAGCTGTAGGGATTTAGTGTCAAGTGTGTGTGAGAGAGAGAGAGAGAGAGTACTTAAAAAGAGTGAAATATTTTTTCGTTTCTTTTGGTTCACATCAATTTTTTATTTTTATTTGGTAATTATATTTATACAGTGAACATTGTGACACACACACACATGCACATGCACATGCACAAACGAGCACAACACATGGTTGTCACACTTTAAATCACACACACCTTATCACACACCCTCTCAAATTAATGATTTATATCAGCGTATTATATATATTATATAATATAATATATATAGTATAACATATATATATATAAATAGTTTGATACTCTAGTTTTATAATATTATACATATTATATTATATATTATATAATATAAATATATTCAGTATAATTATGATATATATATAGAGTATGTGGTTGTGTGTGTGTGGTGTAAAATATTAAGAAAATCGTATTGCATACGTTTTCTCAATTTCGCGTTACATAACATATTCATTTGATGCCATGTGTTACATTCTGTTCGATCCCACGCACTACAAGAAAATATACTCTTTTTTGATACACGAGATCTAAGAATTGTCGTCCATTTTCACTCCCATTTTATACTGTATATTAGTGCCATTTGAAGAAATATAAATGGTTTGGAAGGGCGTAATTATTTAGTACCGACTACCGAGCACTAAAATATAGACGGGGGGTGCGCGGACCATTCTTTAAGCTTTCTCTAATGCTGGTCTTCTTCTCTTTTCCTTCTCGGACGGTCTCTTATCATAGAAGAAGCTCTCATTTTTTAAGCAATCTCAACTTAGCTTCAATGTTTGCTACTCGTTTTAAATTAGAAAGACAAGATTATAACCGCATAAAATGAAGAAAAAAATTATTAAAATATAACTAAAAATATTTACCTTTAAAATTAATTACCCTCAAATTCGATAATAAATAAAGAAAATATATGACATTAGGGCTATGACACTCTTATGGTTTTTTGCATATTTGGAATACTATTGTTGTCCGTGTACAATGAATTTCACATTTTAAGAATATCGGCTACAAATAGTGATTATTCTTTTGGTGTGCTTTTTTAATTTGAACCTTAGTTGTTTAAGACATAAGTTTAGTATTTAATTTGATTACATATATATATATTTTATAATAATCTGTCCATGATACTATTGGATTGTCCATAGGTTCAGTCGCATTTGGGTTTTTGAGACTATTTTGTTCCGTTGAGAAAACACCGGGGATAGTGGTTCGGGCGGAGGTCTACATTGCTTGGGTGTTATTATCCCTTCTGTAGATTTTGGATAACGACGTAGTTTCTGTCCGGTAATGGGTTTTGCGGGTGCGTAGTGGGGGGTGTCTTGGGGACTCGGGTTTTGGTGTAATGTTAGTAGTTTGTGGTTCGGTGTGATGTGGCTGTGCAGTGCTGGGTTGTTGGTGTGTGTGGGGTCTGTTTGTGGTGCGTGGGTTTGGTGTGTGGGTTCGCTATGGCGGCGGATGTTTAGTGTGTGGGGGGTTGTGCTATGTAGGGTGGTTGTGTGTGGTTGTGTTGAGTACTTTTCGATGTCCTGCTCTCCGTGCGGGGCGTTACGGTGGGCAGGCAGTTCGCAGGAGTTCTGGCCAGATCATGGGTTGTGAGGTGGAAAAACCGCCGGGTTAAAGCTGGTGGGGGACGTGGACGTTATTCCGTTTCCGTTGTTATGTTTTGATCCTATTTCTCTCCTTTCTCCTTGGTCCCCTTTCTTTTCCTTGTTGTCCTGCTCCTCCTCTTCCTGTTCTTCTTTTTTTCCGTCCCGCGGGTTTCTTTGCCGGTTATTTACCGGTTTTCGTGTTGGTTTCGCGGAAATCGATGTTACTTCGAGCATTAATTTTCTAGTGTCTTTTGGTTACGGTGTATTAATTTATTAAATTATATTGTGTATTGTTTGTGTTCGGGTATATGCTTTTTTATTCTTAGGTTTGTTACTATCAAGAGAATTGAAATTATAGTGTCCTTCTCTGACCACAATTATTTTATTATATAAGTATGAACTTTTTATATATATTAGTAGGTATTATATATATAGTGTAGTTATATGTATATTTGAAATTTTGTATATAGTAGAGGTATATATGTATAACTTTATATTTATAGATATATATATTAGTAGCTATATATTATTATATAAATATATATATATATTATAAATACAACTGCTGACAAATTCAACGTCCAGTGTGATAGGTATTGCAAAAATAGACCTATATTGTATTTCGCATCTGCTGGGATGTGACCTGGGCCAGCAGATGTCGCATTTAGGTGGTTTTGACGGACCACGCCACGATGGACTAAAGTAAGCGCGAGAATTGTTCATTGGTGTGGAATATATCCACGCTGTAACACTACAACATTTCTCGGGCGGGCTTACTTTTAGTCCGTGGGCCGGTGGGCGTGGTCGGACTCACTGATCGCGGACACTCTGTCTCGAGTTAGCGCTCAGGGTTCAATCATGCATGTGTGAAATTAGCATATAGGGGGTTATTTTTTGAATATTTAATTGCTTACGAGTGCGCTCTGAGAGACTGCGTTGAATTTATAAGTGTTGAGCAGGTGTTGTTAGTAGCATAGGACGGTGGTTGATGATGGTCAGGTTTCCCGGTCATAATAGTATTATCATCTTGATGTGGTGGCCTGTTTGTTCGGCTTTACGCCATCGTATGGACGGCGATATAGTAGTGCGGTCGGTGGTTCCGTGCTGTTTGTGTCGGGGTGGATATAATTTTCCATGCACAGGAAGCATATTCTCGACTCGCTTGTTTACTTGGTTAGTCCAGTTGTGGCGTGGTCGTTCAAAACACGCGTTAGGCGGACAATCTTGCTAGGGCCGCAGGTCACATCGCTAGTGTACAGCAGTGTGAAATTATATAGGGGTTATTTTTGGAATATGATATTATATATAATATATATTATAATATAGTATATATATATTATCTTATATATTATATATATATATATATATATATAATTATTATTATATTATATATAAGGGCTGTAGAGATAGGGGTGAAACTAGTATTAAGCGGATCAAAATTTTTTGATAACGTGAGGTCCCTTAAATGTTATTAAGAGGGAATAGAAAATAATGAATCAAACTAATATAAGAAGTAATACTATTGAATGAAAAATGAGAATAGAGTACTAGTTTGTGGTTCGCTGACAGATTTCTTAGTATGTTAGCCGGCTACAGGAAAAGGCACACAAAGGAAGAATGAAAAAAAGAAGGTTGAAATAGATAGTGACTGTCTGATTGGACAACCAATATGATGGTGCAGGAGCAATGGGGAAAAGTTTTAGAGGTGTTCAAACTGTTGAAATTATCCAGTGGCATTATATATCTATTGCTGTTCATACTCATGTGAAGTACTACTCAATAGGAAGTTTACTGACACACTGATAACAACTAGGCACTGTTTTAGGTAACCAAGGTGGACAATATTTTAATAGAAAACATAGGATAAGATCTTTATCCTAGAGACAAATTGGGCAAAATGGGCAAAGTGGGCAAAATTAACACAAATATGCGAAACAAAATGGGGAGAAAATTACGAAGGATTTTCACGTTTTATAGTTTTTTAAAACCATTGTTGAAGCTTTAGAGTTTAGAGGAACTTGAAAAGGATCAAGACACTAAACCTTCTTCAAGAACCTCAAAATTCCCTCAATATTTATAATTTCTAACCATGGCGATTGTTAAGTTAAATTATTACTTCAACTTCGCTCTCTTTCACTTTTCCATTTACTACTTTGCAATCTCCATCATTAGTAACAGCAACTGTTCTTAACCATATTAATAATATTATGCTTTTGAAAGGTTTTCTCTAAAATGTCGATGAAAAATATTCAAACAATTTGGAAGTTGCAACAGAAATTCGACTTTTTGTTAATGAAGAAATTAGAATACCGAGTGTCAGAATCAAAAGACAAAAATACAATTCCTCTTCTTGACTGAGCTTTTTCAAATGCCAAAGAGATGATCCGTCCTGGAATCCTCCTCATGCTTACCAATTTTAGTATTGAAAATTTTACGGAAATTTTGTAAATGCATAAAATTTTGTCTATTACGTAGCAAATATTGTAATTGTTTAAGGATTTTAACAGACATCTTATTCGGGTCACACTTCTCACATCAAAGTAATGATGATTTTTATTAATCTTACTTTGACAAAGGTTCAAGGACCATGGAACATTATCTAAAATTCCTATCAGGAAGTAGGAAAGATTTAAGAGAACTTGTGCTTAATGAGTATTCGCATCATTACTAAACATATAACAGAGAAAGTGTCTTTATGGCATATTTGGTGCTAAATAAGAACAAAAAAGAATTCAGTAGACATTCCTTTTTTTCATTATTATTTTTTTGAATTGCTATCAAATGAGTGATTGATTGTATGTTTAATTGTCCATTGTCTCTTTTTTGGACCAAAATAGGATATAATATATATATTATAATACTGTATTTATAATATTTATCTTATTATATGTACTTTGAAATTTCAATATTATCAGTAATAACTATTATATATAAATATATATGATGTATCAATAAGACATTATGTAATAAATAATACTTTTTAAAAATTTATAAATTATTTTAGAGATAAAAATAATATGTGATGTCTATTCTGTATTTACATATTATATTATACTAATATAAACAGGATATAATAGTATGAATAATAGTAATAACACCTTACCCCAATCTGGTGATGATATATATATATATATATATATATGTATATATATATTTATTAGAATATAGAATTAGAGGATGTGGTGGTATATAGCATATAAATATTTGGAAAATAAAGTATATAGAGAGTAACGAGAAATAGTGTGTATATATGATGATGTAATATAATATAGTATATATATATATCACCTTTGAAAGAGGAAAATGATCAAAAACAGTTCTTATCCAATGTAGGTGAAATAGATGTGGTAGATGTTATCAAGAAAAATCAAATGTCACTTGGAGAAGTATTAGAATAAAGTAGTGATATTCTACTTAGCAAAGAGTAATATTCATTCTAATAATTTATTTCACCATTGAAGCTGTGATTTTCACTCTTTAGGAGCAATTGTGATTTATTTATACTTTTTAGAAGGTGGAGCAGAGATTCCAAGTTTTTGAGTGAGGTAGAAACAGGAATGAGCGAATTAGAAGACGACACAATAATCATGCAAGGATGTTTTTCAGTCAATGGAAGTGGGTGGAACTAATGGTTCAAGAGATTTCTTATGAAAGATTCTAGAGACCTATGAAGGTGAAGATTGCAAGGTAGATTTGTATAGATGATATATGGGACAGAAACATTAGCAATGATGAACTGTGATGAATTGTTTAGAAGGTATAGGGAAGAAATTTTTTGCAGGAGTTAATTGCTGGAGAGAGCTGGAGAGAGAGAGAGAGAGAGAGAGAGAGAGGAGAGAGAGAGAGAGAGATGAATGAATAAATGGAGAGTGTGAGAGAGAGAGAGAGAGAGGAGGAGAGAGAAAGACAGAGAGACCAGAGAGAGACAGAGAGACAGAGCAGAGGGGGCAGGTGAGAGTAGGAATGAGATCGAGAATGAAAATGGAAGGCACGGTGATGTTAGGGATTCGGGGTCCTGTTCAGTGTGTGTGCAAAACTTGGCGATGTACTCCTGATCGTTGGTGGGTTGTGGGTTGTGTGGTGAATTTAGATAAGACAAATAGTACATCCGTGACGATGGGATGATGTATGGTCCAATGCGTTGCAAGGAGGCAGGAGGATTGGAAACACCGGGAAGAGCTAGGAAATGAAAAGAGAGGAAGAAGATTTAGAAAAGTTTGGCAAGAAAGATTTGAATAGGGATCTGAAGTAACCGAGTGTAAATGTGAAGGAGAAGAGGCTTGGACAGGACAAGGTAAAAACCCC
>JABUQX010122501.1:30000-31765 GCA_015478945.1 Trachelipus rathkii | reverse complement strand
ACAGGTTAACAATGTCGTATCATCTTAAACAACTTTTAGCATTTATGTTGCCACTTAACCTACATTAGGTATTATGATGGGTTAGGTGAGGTTATGTCTAAAATTTTATGTTAAATATATTTAACTATGTTATAAAATTGTAAATTAACATGTTACTTAGTCACTGGAGATATATGTGTTGATAACAGTTTAGATGGATTTTGTTATTTTAGGTGTAGATCTTGTTATGTTACTTTATCATGGATGTTTAAAGTGTGAAACTACTGTTAATCACGTTAATCACACATTTATTTACCTGTTTTAGATTAGTGTTAGGTTTCTCGTTTAGGGGGTTTATATTAATTAGTATCAGATGATGCTAAGTAAGCCTTATTACTTGAAAACTTTGTTTACGTATCAGGCATATCTTGGCTGATTTGATTTGTTATTATAATTAAAGAAATTGGGTTTTTTATGATTATTGATTTTATCTCGAAAAATGTAATATACATCTCGAAATTTGTTGCACTAAAATAAACTCTAATAGATATCAATAAGTAATATCAAAAGATCACAGATATGAGTCAGTAGATAAGGGATAGGTTGGATTGGAGGCTTTATGATGCGTGGTTATTATGATATTAGTGATACTTTATACCGCTTAGGGTATGTAAAACGTAAATTTTGTAAGTTTATAAACACTCATAATATAATTAAGTGTATAGAATATTATTTATTTATTTTATATTAATTTTAATTATTATATTTTATTTATATTTTTATATTATTCTATGATATATTTACTGGTTTATGACATCAATTATTTTCGATAAATCTATAATATCAAGATCCAATATCACTATATAAGGAACACAACTCCTTGATATCATTACACAATAATATTTCATAACTCGGCAACGCACCGGAGCCTAGACACCGGTTGGTCAATTTGTCAATCTCGTCTACGACGAGATTACGTCAGACTCCTTTCTCATTCTTCTTTCCTTCTCATTCATCTTTTACATATCCTTTACTTTCATTTCGCTCCTTTTGTTTTTGGCACTCTGTTGGTCTTTTTTCACTAGTATCGGGATCCTCCCCTCAAATGGGGGCGTGGCATCGGGTCCTAGAACACCCATAAATAAGGTCTTATGACCCTAATTGATTACGAAACTTCTATCAAGAACACTGTATATATTCTCAGCACTCACTTTTAGGGGACACGCACAATTTCGTGTGTCATCATGTGGCGCGAGGGTGGTATAGAATGTTCTTGCGTGAAGCCCGTCACCGGCTCCAGCCCGCGTGCCATCTCAACAAGCATCATACTGAATCCTTCCCTCCATCTCTTCATTATCGCTTCTACTTATACTTCACTCCTCTATTCTTACTCTATATTCTCCTTCTTGACTACTTCTCACCTTTCTCCTCCTCATTCTTCCTTTCTTCTTCTTCTTCTTCCTCTGTTTTGCATTCCATGCATTTCTTCTTCTTTTTTTTTCAGGAAGGGACCCCCCTCCGTGGGGTCCCTGGACTCCGAAACCGAATCCAACTCCGACTCCGTCTCCGACTCCAACTCCGATCTCCGTCTCCGACTCCGAATCCTCCAGCCTTTCTCTGAGTTTCAGTCTTCTACGATCATTTTTAATTTTTTTTGTGGGGCAGCGTCCCCCCTTACGGGGGGGGACGCAGAGTGACGTAATCTCGTCTCCGACGAGATTACGTCATCATATAGCTCACATCCAATTTTTCCGATTCGTTAAGCCTAACAGGGTTTTCAGGACGA
>JABUQX010122501.1:0-25000 GCA_015478945.1 Trachelipus rathkii | reverse complement strand
TGAGTTAGAGGAAAATAGGAGCCAGAGAGGATTGGCCTTTTCAGTTGGAGAATTAGCAACAGAACCATCAGATCGCATATAGAGGAGGAAAGACAGATTTACAGAAGTTGTTAGAGATGTTTTTGGCAAGACGCCAGAAAGATTTTATCAGTAGGAGAATCAAGGAGGTTAGCGCACTTTTGTTTGATGAAAGCCCGCTTTGCTCGAAGAAGAGAGTATCCCTGCAAACGATTTCTAGCTGAATGAAATTAGCAAGAGTGATAGAAAAACGAGAATTTTTCCACCAATGATACGCACTGTCTCTAGCCTGAATGGCCAGAAAAGCAAGCACGATCGAATTATGGATTATGAGGAGAAAAAGATTAGTCGAAGAAGAATGAACGCTGCTCATCCATCAGCGATTACAGCTCAACACCTTAATCGACAGAAGTCGAATTTCGTCCACGCAGAGACAAAGCAGTCACTCCAATTATAGTTAGCTTAGAAGGCTAACGCAGGCCCCCCAATGCGGCCGATCAAAGTGCCAGAAAAAACGCGTAGGGCGGGATGGAGCTGTTGGAGAGAAAGGATTAAAATTAAGAGATATAAGGTTGTGGTCAGATTTACCAATAGGAGCGAAGGTGGTGTATTTAGAGAGAGAAGGACTAGTGGTGAAACATAGGTCAAGTGTGTTCAAGAATTGGTTGAGACGATCCGGAAATGTGTGTTGGTTTTTTAATTAGTTGCTCGCAGATCGTTGAGAATGCTGAATGATTCGGCCTCCTCGCCACCTAAATCAGTATGAGAAGGACCCCAACCATTCAGTTGTTGGTGTACATTGAAATCCCTAAATAGAGGAGCCCTCAGTATTTGGATGAGAAGATATAACAGTCTCCGTGAGAAGTAGTAAGATATTCAAAAAAGGCGTGAAAATCTTTTCTGTTAGGAGAACAGTAGCTGGAGTATGTGCCTTTATGTAAACATAAACACTCCCGTAATCACGTCTGCGTGATATCTTGAATCTCTAAACTTCGATTTTATTCTGTGGCTTTAACAATCTTCTTCCTTCTACTCAATAATCTTGTGCTTCTGCTACTGTTCTCCTAACAGAACGACTTTCACGCCTTTTTTGAATATCTTACTACTTCTCACGAGACTGTTATATCTTCTCATCCAAATACTGAGGTCCTCTATTTAGGGATTCAATGAACACAACACTGAATAGTTGGGGTCCTCTCATAACGATTTAGTGGGGAGGAGGCCGAATCGTTCAGCATTCTCACGATCTGGAGGCAACTAAATTAAAGACGCCACAACATTCGCGGATCGTCCTAACGGCAATTCTTGACACACTTGACCTATGTTTTCACCACTTCGTCCTTCTTCTTAAATAACACTTTTCGCTCCTATCCGGTAAATCTGACCAAACTTATATCTCTTAATTTTATACCTTCTCTCCAACAGCTCCATCCTGCCCTACTTGTTTTTTCTGGCACTTTGATCGGGCCGATTGGGGGGCATTGCGTTGCTTCTACGCTAACTATAATTGGAATGACTGCTTTGTCTCTGGTGACGCTTCGGCTTCTGCCGATAGGTGGGAGCTGTAATCGTTGATGGGATGAGCAGGTTCATTCCTTCTTCGACTAAATCTTTCTCTCCTCATAATCCATGGTTCGATCGTGCTTGTTCTCTGGCCATTCAAGCTAGAGACAGTGCGTATCGGGAGTGGAAAAATTCTCGTTCTCCTATCACTCTTGCTAATTTCCATTCTGCTAGAAATCGTTGCAGGGATACTCTTCGACGAGCAAAGCGGGCTTTCATCAAACGAAAGTGCGCTAACCTCCTTGGTTCTCCTACTGACAAATTTTTCTGGCCTCTTGCCAAAAACATCTCTAACAACTTCTGTAAATCTGTCTTTCCTCCTCTTATTCGCTCTGATGGTTCTGTTGCTAATTCTCCAACTGAAAAGGCCAATCTCTTCGGCCTCCTATTTTCCTCTAACTCAACCCTGGCGATTCTGGCATTCCTCATCCTCCTCCTTCTCCTCTCAGGTGTCCTATGCCTTTGCCTGTGATTACATTCGATCGGGTGCATGGCTCCTGAAATCTATGAACGTTAGGAGGGGTGGACCGGATTGGCACTCCCCGAGTTTTGAGGGGGTGTGCTTCCGTGCTATCCACCCCTCGTTCACTATATTCTCCTATTGTTCAATACTAGCACTTTCCCTCAGTGTTGGAAGCACGCACATGTCCAACCTATTCCGAAAAAAGGAAGCCGCTCTGATCCTTCTAACTAACGCCCTATAGCTTTAACTTATATTCTATCTAGATTTTGAAACTCTTCTCAAACTCTCATTTCTTAGGATCTCTGGAATGATCATTCCGTTCTTTCCGATCGCCAGTACGGCTTTTGGTGTTGAAGGTCTACTGGCGATATACTTTTCCTATCTTCTGATTTATGGTTTTCCCGCCCTTTAGGAAACTACGGGGAGAACTTGCGTGGTGGCCGCTGACATAACCAAGCATTTGACCGGTAGGCACGCCCGGTCACTGCTCTCCCAAGCTCCCTCACTTTGGGTTTCTCCTTCTCTTGCTTACTTATGTCTAGTTTTTCTTTCAAATCGCTCAATATCGCTGTTGTTGATGGGGCGACTTCTTCTTCTTTTTCTGTCAATAGTGGTGTTCCTCAGGGTTTTGTCTTATCTCCTACTTTTATTTGCTACTTTTCATTAATGATCTTCTCAGCTGCAAAAATTTACTTTTTTTTTTATTTTAATTATTATTTACTCTAACTCTATTCACTCATATGCCGATGACTCGACCTTCAATTCTTCAACTCATTTCATGCTGCTCCTTCTTTACCTTCTAGAATTGCCTCTCGGTCTTAATCTTTTCCGATTCTTTCTCGCTGATCTGGATAGAATTTCCCGGTGGGGTCGTCTGAACCTTGTGAACTTCAATTCTTTAAAACTCAATTCTACAAATCTCCCTCTCTAAGTACACCTTCCAACTTCCTATCTCTTTCGACGGTCTCGCGTCTCTCCTGTTGACAATATAAACATCCTTGGGCTTGTAAAACATAAACAAAAAAGATGTCTTGGAACCTCACATCACAACGGTTGCTAGGGCGGCCTCAGAAACTGGGAGTTCTATTTAGACTGCGAAACTTTTTTTTCCTCTTCTCAATTGCTCCAGCTATACAAGGGTCTCATCCGCTCTTGTATGGAGTACTGCTCTCATATCTGGGGGGGCTCTCGTTTCACCCGCTTTTAGATAGGGTCGAGTCAAAGGCCAAAGGCTTATAAATTGTCCCATACTTTCCAGTTCACTTGACCTCTATCTATTGCGGCGCGATGTTGGTGCTTTTTCTTTTCTATAGGTACGCGCAGTGGCAGGTGCTCGAGGGAACTTATAACTCGCGTACCACCACCTTTACGTTCCTCATATCATCAGTTATATCTGCACTGATTTTGGTGTCAGACAATCCCTCAAGACTTGTTCGCTTGCGGTGCTTCCTTCTTCCTGCCACCTCTGTTCTGTTGGATTCACTTCCATCTTCCTGTGTTTCTGCTGAAATTTAACTCTCCCCCACTTCAAGGCTGCGTTGCGTCATCTGCGTAATTTTGCGGTTAGTAGCTCGATTCTTGAGGCGTGTAACACCCCCTCGCTTGATAGGGCTCTTTTAGTTAGGACAATGTAAAAAAAAAAAAAAAAAAAAAGAAGCAGCAAGATTATTGTAGTAGCACTTTTAAGATTTTAAGCCATAAAACATCGAAGTTAGGAGATTTCGAGATTCTCGAGACGTGGTTATAGGAGTGTTTATGTTTACATAGGCACATACTTCACCCTTCAGACGGAAATTATGAAAATAAGTTGTAGTTGGATACGTTAAATGAGTTAGAGGATGAATTCTTAGCCATCTGAGTCTCAGACAAGAGCAAAAGGTTAGGGTTAGAGTTAGAGAGGTGATATTCCACAGAGGCAAAGTTTGAGTTTAAGCCGCGGATGTTGAAAAAGTCGATCGAAAGTCCGCGCTCGTGCAAATTTGCCATCCTACACGCACACACAAAATAGGCACAAAACACAACAACAAAAACTTTGTCAAAAACAAACAGTCAAAAAAAAAAAACAATGTGAAATCAGGATCAAATTGTTTGTACGCTAACCTAAATTTAAAAATAGGAAATTAATAAAAACGCTAAAACGTATTTACAGAAAAATTTGAAAGATCTAGAACAGTTTAAGCACACAAAATCTACACACTAAACTAAAACACATTAAATCGCACACACGACGAACCTACACACACGCAGACAACAAACTAACTTACACACATGCAGAAAACAAAAGCTAAATTTAAAAGTACCCCAACGTAATGAAAACCTGCATTAAAACCGTAAAATTTAAATTTAAAACCTTATATTAATAAAAAGGGTAAATAAACCAAAAATCCTATTCATATAGATATTATCTCTTTAAAAGAAAAAGTAAAAAATAAAACAAACTTAGGCTTAAAGTTTCAAGAAGGTAAAATTTTCGGAGCAAATCCACATTTATCTAGCAAATATCTAGACAAATATGATTTTTAAAGTTTGTTTGGACTTTTGCATTCCACTTTTTAAATTTAATTATTTTAATTATTTCCTATGTTTTGAAAAACTTCTGCAGCAACTAAAACATGAGCCTATTTATAAAAATAACTTTTATTCATTGTGTAATGCAGTTAAATCAATAGCCAACAAATATTTTTATGCCAAATATAGATATGTCTTCCACCCGTTTTTCAAGCGTGAAGACTGCCAAATTCTTAAAAAGTTAGGTAATAATAAAAATCTCATTATCTGTGGCCCTGATAAAGGTAAGGCTGTGGTGATTATGAATAGATCCGATTACGTTCAAAAAATGAACACTGTTCTTTCTGATACCACTAAATTCAAAGAAGTTCCTTTTGAGCTTGCAAAGCTTATCAACAAACTAGAAGACAAACTGAACAGAAAGCTTAGAGATTTGAAAGCACGTAATCTCATGGATGACTCTACCTATAATGATGTTTTTGCTTCTGGATCTGCATTGGGTGTACTGTATGGTTCTCCTAAGGTGCACAAAGACAACTGTCCACTCAGACCGATCTTAGCTGCTTACAGGATGCACAACTTTAAGCTCTCTAAATATCTGTGTTCCCTATTAAAGCCCTACTCATCCAATAGATTATTATTATTGTTATTATTATGTCGAAAAAAAAATTGAATCCTTCGTAGAAGGATTCAATTTTGAGCCGACTCCGACTCCGACTCCTGCCCCGCCCCCGCCGCACCGCACCGCACCGCACCGCACCGCACCGCGCCGATTCCGTCTCATCCTCTGAAGTTTATTATTATTATTATTATTATTATTATTATTATTATTATTATTATTATTATTATTATTATTATTATTATTATTATTATTATTATTATTATTATTATTATTTATTATTATTATTATTATTTATTATTATTATTATTATTATTATTATGAAATGATTTTTAGGCTCCGGCTCCAGCTCAGCCTATGGCTCCGATATATATCTATATGGGTTAGAGTTATCGTATCGGGTTAAAATTTGGAGGGGGGTTAGATGGTGACATAACCTCGTCGCAGACGAGGTTACGTCCCCGTGGGTCCCCCGAAGGGGGACCCCCCCCCTTAAAAAATCGAAGTGTTCGTAATTGGCTGAAATTTGGTGAGAGGATTCAGAATTGAATTTCTAGAAATAGTTGATATGGGAATCTGAGGAGTTGGCTCCGGCACCGGTGCTGGAGCCACTGCGGTGCCGAGTTAATAAACATTCGTATAACAACAATGTTGGTGTGTTTATATGGGTTATCGAGGTCGTAGAGTTCGAATATGATGGTTATAAGACCGTATAGGGTGTCTAGGATCCCCCAGAAGGGATCCCACCCAAAATCTGAAATATTGACATAGAACAACGAAAGAAAGAAGGAAATGAAAGATGAATAAAGAAGGAAACGAATGAAAAAAGAGTCTGACTCAAGCGGAGTAGGAGTTGAACAGCCGCAGCGGTGCTTTGGCCTGCCGGTGGCGGTGCGAGTTATTAAATATTTGTGTAATGATACATATTGGTTTCTTTATATATGTTATTGGGTCTGTAGATTTCGAAAATAATGGTTTCAGAACCATGAAGAAAAAATAAAATAAATAAGATAAATAATTTGACCATTGTTGTTGTTGTTGTTGTTGTTGTGTGTTGTTGTTTTTGTTTAACGAGAATATATACCCTTTTGAACTGATATGGTTCGTTCGTGCGTCGTATTCTTGTTTACTTTCTTCTGATTGGTTGAAAGAATGAATCTCATTACATTTAAGGGTTGCTTACGCATACGATTTCCGTCAGTAGGACATTTTTCGCTGTGCTGGTACGATGACATCTCCTCGCATCTCTACACCTGTTGTTGATATTTTCACGAGGAGCTTCGTTATTCCCAACGATGTGTCATTTATATTTAATCGTCAACCGGATGGATACCGATACATTGCTTGTATTCCATCCAGAGGTTCAAATAATAGACCTT
The DNA here is from genome assembly GCA_015478945.1 of Trachelipus rathkii. Taxonomy (NCBI): domain Eukaryota; kingdom Metazoa; phylum Arthropoda; class Malacostraca; order Isopoda; family Trachelipodidae; genus Trachelipus; species Trachelipus rathkii. Next base: position 18,450 of record JABUQX010122501.1, on the reverse strand, counting down.
TATTCATTTGTGTTGAAGAGTTCATCAAGATTATCAATATTGCAGCAGGATGGATAGAGGATAAATGTGTGTCATCTGGTATATCGACTAGCAGTGAAATATCTAACTGGAAAGATAACGTGAGAGGTTCTATAGAATAGCGTTGTGTTCTCCGTCGTGTGACGATATTACAAACCCTGATGTACGCAACTACTACTGGAAACCGCATCGATTTGTGTGACTTCAGACATACGTGTATACGGTTTCACAGTTCACATCTGAAAATCTATTACAGCATTGCTTAAAATAAAAAACAAATTAACATCGCATCTTAACGATTTTGACATACTTGAGGACTTACAATACTTTATAGCACAATGGTGTAAATCTAATGATATTTTACACGCAACACATGTGGTTTCCGTATAATACAGTATAAAGGAATGCTTTAATACTATCAGCTTGGTGAATTTACTTCTCTTGTATGAGAGAATGAGTGCTGCTGAATCAAAATATGGCTGAAAAATGGTTTAGTGCTGCTGAAGGCATTTATACTTACGTACATCATTTCAAAGGGTGTTGAATCTTTAGAGAGATATATAGAACTTACCCAACTTAAATCCTATGTTCTCTGATTAGATGAATTAATATATTTAAAATAAACTTATGTTTTTATGTATTTATATAACGCTCTTTTCAATGAAAATTATATGTTATAAAATGAAAACTTGTTTTACTTCCCTCGTATGTTCGCATTATTGACTAACTTGTTAATGATAGCTGTTTATTCGTCTGGTTGTTGTTGTGTGTTAAGTATGTTATGTTCGTAGTTTAGCTTTACAGAGGGTAAAACTTTACGTTGTTTGTCTTTTTACCCATTAGGTACTTATCGATGGTTAGGTACGATTATGCTAATTTTTTGTTTAAATATTACTGCTGTTAATGTAAACATTAACATTGTCATGTGATCTGTTTTTGATAAAGTGTGGAATGGATTAATGTTTTTGTGAGCTTTGTTAGTTACATTTAACTGATGATAAGTTTGGACCGCTTGTTAATGTTAGCAACGTTTATTCTTGTTTAAGATGTGTCAGGTTTGTCGTTGTATATTATATTTCTTAGTTCTAGCAATGTTATCGGTGGCTTTATTAATGTGAAAACTTTTGTTCCGTTAGCATACTTTCGCTGGTCTTTTGATAATTACACTAGGTTATGGTAATTTTTTAATATTACCATGTTAATGGTAAAAATTAAATTGTTATGTTAGAGACATGCTTGATCATGTGTGAATAAGTTACGTTTTTGGATGTTATGTTAGTTACTTTTACTGTGTTAAGTGTGGAATTTGTTAATGTTAATAGTTTATTCGTGTTAAGTTGTGTTAGGTTTGTTTTTGTACATTATTTATCTTAGTTCATGTTAACGCCATGTTTAGCTTTATGATGTGGAACTTGTTACGTTAGGTATATTTCGTTGATCATAATGATATTAACCAATGTTGTATAAATTTTTGCTAAATGTCACTGTGTCAGTGTAAGAGATTAACGTTAATATGGTAGAGATATCCTTGAAAATAAGGAATAACGGTTACGTTTTGCCATGCAGTGGTTAGTTACTTTAACTGGTGTTAACGTTTTGGAACTTTGTTAATAGTTAACAGTCTTTTCAGTGTGTAAGTTGTGTTAGGTTTGTCTTTCTACATTATTTTCTTAGTTCATGTTACGCAAGTTAGCTTTATTGATGTGGAAACCTTATTACGTTAGGATACTCGTTGATCAGATATGATAATTAACCATTGTTGTGATAAATTTTAGTTAAATTTACCATGTTAATATAAATTAACATTGTTTTATGTTAGAGATAATGCTTGACATAATAGTGTGAATAGTTACGTCTTTGTTATGCTATGGTAGTTCCTTGACTGTTGTTAAGTATAGGAACTTTTGTTAACGTTAACAGTTTATTCATGTTTAAGGCATGTCAGGTTTGTCGTTGTGTATTATATTCATAGTTCAGATGGTGCTAAGTAAGCTTTATTAATGTGAAAACTTTGTCACGTCGTCAACATATATTGACTGATCTTTGTATAAAGAACTTGATTTTATGGTTCATGTTTATCCCAAAAAATTGATACTCAAATGGTGACTTGAATCAAATAGATTCAATAGATCAATAGTTCAAGGATGGACAGGAGGGTGGTTGGATGGTGGTTGATTTACTGATTTACTGATCGTAGGGTATGTAAAACATAACATTTTTAGTAAAAATTTTGACCTGAATCATAGATCAATAAGCATCCAATAAATCAATAAGATACACTGGTCAAAGGAGGGTGTGTTTGGATGGTGGTTTGTGATTTACTGTTTACTAATTTAGGGTATGTAAAAATGACAATTTTAGTAAAAAATTGACCTTTAATCAATAGATCAATAGATCAATAGATCAATAGATCAATAGATCACAACTGGTCAGGAGGGTAGGTTGGATGGTGGTTTGATTTACTGATTTACTGATTTAGGGTATGTAAACATGACATTTTAATAAAAAATTTTGACCTTAATCATAGATTCAATAGATCACAGAATGGTCCAGGAGGGTGGGTGGATGGTGGTTTGATTTTACTGATTTACTGCTTTTAGGGTATGTAAAAAAACGTAAAATTGTAAGTTATAAGCAAAAAGAATAAGAAACTTTATTTATTTATTTATTTATTTATTTATTTATTTTTTCTTGATGGTTCTGAAACCATTATTTTCGAAATCTACAGACCCAATAACATATATAAAGACATCCAATATTGTTGCCATTACAAAATATTTATAACTCGGCCCGCACCGGAGCCGCACCGGTGCGGCTGTCACTCTACTCTGACTGAGTCAGACTCCTTTTTCATTCTTTCCTTCTTTTATTCATCTTTCATCCTTTCTTCACTCCTCCTTCGACCTCTGTTTTGCACTCTGTGCTCTTTTTTTCAGTCAGGACCCCCCTCATGGGGGGCCCTAGACACCCCATACGGACTTATAACCATCATATTCGAGTTCTACGGTCTCTATAACCTATATAAACACACCAACATTGTTGTTATACGAATGTTTATTAACACGGCACCGCGTGGCTCCAGCACCGGTGCGGAAACTCCTCGAGATTCCGCATATTCAACATATTTCTCACGAAACTTCAATTCTGAATGCCTCTCACAAATTTCATCAGCCAATTACGAACACTTCGATTTTTTAGGGGTGGGGTCCCCCCTCGGGGGACCCACGGGGACGTAACCTCGTCCCTGCGACGCAGGTTATGTCACCAATCTCAACCCCCCTCCAATTTTAACGAACCGATACGATAACTTAACCCATATAGATTATATATCGGAGCCATATGCTTAGCTGGAGCCGGAGCCTAAAATCTTTCATATAATAATAATAATAATAATAATAATAATAATAATAATAATAATAATAATAATAATAATAATAATAATAATAATAATAATAATAATAATAATAATAATAATAAAAAAAAACTTCAGAGGATGAGACGGAATCGGCGCGGTTCGGATGCGTGCGGTGCGGTTGCTTCTACGAAGGATTCAATTTTTTTTTCGACGTAATAATAATAATAATGTGTATGTGTATGCGCATGCGCGCGCGAGCACGCGCGTAATAAAAAATAATTACGAAATAACATAACATATCCATTAACTTATCTCAAAAAGACGTGTCCCTATCAGCTACGTTGATAAGGACACTCAGAGCTCCTATTCCAAAAGTGGTCGTTGAAAGCACGTAATCTCATGGATGACTCTACCTATAATGATGTTTTTGCTTCTGGATCTGCATTGGGTGTACTGTATGGTTCTCCTAAGGTGCACAAAGACAACTGTCCACTCAGACCGATCTTAGCTGCTTACAGGATGCACAACTTTAAGCTCTCTAAATATCTGTGTTCCCTATTAAAGCCCTACTCATCCAATAGATACTCATTAACTAATTCATATGATTTTGTTGAACAATTATACCAACAGTCTTCTCAAAACACGGTGATGGTGAGTCTGGATGTCGAATCCTTGTTTACCAACGTTCCTCTTGATGAAACTATCAACATTATTACAAACCTGACATGTGGGGATTCTGATCAGGCATTTGGCTATGACAGAACTTCATTTGCTGACCTACTTTCCTTGGCAGTGTCTGATTCTTACTTTATATTTTAATAATAAAATATATCAGCAGGTGGATGGTGTCGCGATGGGTTCTCCCCTAGGCCCCATCTTCGCAAATATCTTTCTCAATCATATGGAGGAAACTTTTATGAACAATAGAGCTATTGCAGCCCCTAAATTTTATAAACGTTACGTCGATGATATTTTCTGCACTTTTAATAATAACGAAGATGCCATTCAATTTTGTAATTATATCAACTCCATTCACCCTAATATTAAATTTTCAATAGAATTTGAGACAGCTGGCACTTTACCCTTTCTGGATGTGCTGGTCAGGAGGAACACCGAGAAATTTTCAACTTCCGTCTATAGAAAAACAACTTTTACTCCTCAAGGTATGAATTTTTACAGTTTTACACCTTTAAAATACAAAAAGAATGCCGTTCTTACATTGATAAACAGAGCCTACAAATTAACCTCTAACTTTATTTCACTACATGAAGAGTTTCAGTTTCTATTCACGTACTTTAAAAATAATTGTTTTCCTTCCGATTTCTTTTACAGGATCATTCATGACTACCTTTATAATATCTATCAACCTAAACAACAAACCCTTACTGTTTCAAAAAAGTCACTATTCTTCAAGTTTCCATATGTGGGGCCTGTTTCTGTCTCTTTGAGGAGAGATCTGGAGCAGACCCTGAACCGTTTCTTTCCTCACATCTGTTTTAATCTTGTTTTGTCTAACTCCCTTAGGATTGGTTCTCTCTTTCATTTCAAAGATCAGCTGCCTGTCATGTTCAGATCTGGTGTAGTCTATAAATACACATGTCCTCGCTGTGAGCGAGGCACCTATATAGGTTCCACCATAAGACTACTCAGATCTAGGGCATGCGAGCATATGGGCATTAGCCATAGGACCTTGTGTCCTCTGTCGGTGAAGGAGGCCTCTCCTGTCAGGGAGCATTCTATGTCTTGTGCCACACCTCTGTTATTTCAACATTTCAAGATTTTAGCTTCCACCTCTCACTCTCCGTCTTTACTTATTCTTGAATCTTTATACATTAATAAACACAAACCTATACTAAACAATAACATAACTTCTACGCAATTATATATCACTTAAAAAATTTATTTACTTACTTATTTATATATTTATTATTTTTTGTACACCTTCTAACCAAATATTTTCCACCAACCAACCAATCCTTCTTTGCTCCGCCTTCCGTAGCTGTCTTCTGGTTATTCTATTTTTCTATTTAGTTAGCTTCTAGTCTCCTGACCAGCTCAGACTAAGGTAAATATGTGCATTGTCTTTGATTTTAATTTCCTCTTAAGTTATTATTATTATTATTATTATTATTATTATTATTATTATTATTATTATTATTATTATTATTATTATTATTATTATTTTTATTTATTATTTTTATTATTATTATTATTATTATTATTATTATTTCATTATTAATATTTATTATTGTTATTATGATTTTATTTTATTTCGTTTATTTAATGTTTAATAATATTATGAATTATTATTATTTTTAATTTTATTATTATTATTATTATTATTATTATTATTATTATTTTTATTATTATTATTATTATTATTATTATTGTTATTATTATTATTATTATTATTATTATTATTATTATTATTATTATTATTATTATTATTATTATTATTATTATTATTATTATTATTATTGTTTTTATTATTTTTATTATTATTATTATTATTATTATTATTATTATTATTATTATTATTTATTATTATTATTATTATTTCGATATTAATTGTTATTAGGAGGGGTATAATTATTATTGTTATTATTAATTTTTACTTATTATTATTATTATTATTATTATTATGCCGCTTATTAATCATTTGTTTTTATTTTTATTCTTTTATTATTACTATTATTATTATTATTTTATTATTATTTTATTAATATTTATATTATTATTATTTTTTTTTACCTAGATTTCTCATTCTCTTCTCCACTCTCTCTCCCCCCATTTTTTCTATTATTTTTAATATTATTATTATTATTTATTTTTCATCATTATTATTATTATTTTTATATTATTATTAATTTTTAATCAGTTATTATTATTAATTTTTTAATATATTTTTTTTTGTAATCTTGATATTTTTTAATACATTATTTATTACTATTATTAAACTTATTTTTATTATTATTATTATGTTTTATACTATTATAATTATTTATTTTTAAAATTAACCTTGGAAATTTTTTTTTTGGTGTTAAGTAAAATTATTGTAATTTTTAAATGTATGAAGTGTGCAAGATTATTTTATCATTATTATTAATTATTATTATTAATTATTATTATTATTTATTATAATTTTATTATTATTATTATTATACTTTTTTATGCTAAATTTTGTTTCCGTCCATGTACTATATTGTATAAATTATCTACGTTTTTAAATGTAATTTTTTTTTTAATTTTTTAGACGTGATGATTGTCCCAATTGTGACCGAAACGTTGTCAATTTAATAAATGTTCAGATTCTTTCTCGCCGTCTGCTTTATCCTCCGTATAAAGTTTGCCTTCTCTCTGTACTCTTCTCTCTCTGCCATATATATTATATATATATATATATATATATATATAATATATATATATATATATATATATATATATATATATATATATTATATATATATATATATAATATATATATATATATATATTATATAGTATATATAATATATATATATATATACCTATATCACAACAGAAGGTCTTGGAAGTTTGGAACAATACATTTTAAGCTTAAGGCAAAAACTTCCCTATTTGCTCCTTCACTTCATTTAAATATATATATATTATATATATTTATTATATATATTATATATTTATATATATATAGTATATATTATATATAGTTATATATATATATATATATATTATATATATATATATATATTACTATATATATATATATATATTATATATATATATATATATATAATTGGGTCTATACATACTATAGTAAGTATGAAAAGGATTGTTCTGTCATTAGGTCAGGATTTCTGGTGGGCAAGTAGAGCTTTTTTTTTTAGCTTAAAGCAAAAGATGCATTCACATGAAGCACAGAGAAAATAAGGGGGTTAACGAGAGTGGAGGGATATGCCTCAGGAGATAGGGGAATAGCAGACAAAAGGAAAATCGATAATGGAGCAGCATGTTGAATTTGGAAAAGTAATAGCAGTGATGAATGTACAATAAACATTTTAGATTGGGGACCGTGTCGAAATTTCAAAATCATTACAAAAAAAGGTCTGAAAAGAAACATCTTAGCTTCCATACTAGATAAAAATCTCATTTCAGGTAGGGCTTAGGCACACTCAGAGATTCTGGGATTATTAACTTGAAAAAAAAAAAATAAAACTGAATATTCATATTTATTTGACATTCTGCTGACTTGAGCTCATGGCCTTTATATAAGACAACCAAAATGAGCTCGATTCGTTAGAAGCAATGATGGTTCATCTGCTGCTACTGTTTTATTACTTTTGGTAACAAGTGTATTTGGTGATCTCTGATGCATTATAAGCAGAAACACGTCTGATCAAAGCAACGAAAGAGAAGGTACAAACCGAAATAAATTTTCTGTCTTCAGGTAACTATCTACTTGGCATTCTCCTCATTTTACCCACCGAGACACTTTACAGTGACACTGGGAATGTGAAAGTTAATGCACTCATTTAATCTGAAACGAACAGTGGTAGATAGGTCACGATAGTTTTTAGTATTTGGAGGATTACGGTATATCAAAAGCTCTTGCTGTACCCTAAAGCTTGCTAAAAGGACAGGGACAAGAATTAATTGTAGGCGAATGCTGTAATTGATTGCTAAACGAAGATTGGGAATTTGAAAGATGATATTAGAGCTATGTGTGTTTGATTAACACGGTGTTATCTCAACAGCTGGAACCCAAATGGTAAAAATGAGATAACTTGTATCAAGTGTAACATTGAAAATAATATACAAATAAATTTCAAACCTACTTACCTTGTCGACATCTTATTAATGAAGAGTCAGTTATATCTCATTGGCCTGCTTGAACATGGAACATAATCTTTATTAGAGAGTAGATATTCCATGTATTCAAACGTTTCATATAGTTTATTCATCAATTCAGTTTCTAGTAAATAAGAAAATAATCTCACTTGAAATGTGTTAGTTATACACCATTACTTCTGGAAATATATCGAAAACATAGTGATTACTGTTAAGGATTCGGTGCAGAAAAAATGTATCATACCACTGAGTCATGCGCCTCCCTGTTGAAATCTTCTAGAATTAAAATTCTTTACCATGAGGAGGTTACGCACTAGAAATCAGTTCTCTTTCATCCGGCGGCCTGGTGGCTGCATGGGCCAGATGGGATGTGCTACAGCGTAATTCATCATAACAAGCATTTACAAATTGTGCTATTAAAGGCAATTTAGAAAGTAGTGCTAAAAATATGAGGACATAGGTGAAATAATAAGATTCCTTTATTATTTAATTTGCTCTGTGTCTGTTATTACTAGATTGTCCAATTTGTCTTCTCAAGTCTCGCGTTCTGCTTCTTGTGCGCCAAGAAAAGATTTAAGAAATACTTGAAATAGCAGGAACTAATAACGATTCAGAGCTTGCACTAGTAGCAAGGCACACTCTCAGTCCCATTTATGGAGTTTAAGGTGAGAGACTCGTAGCAGCTTGCTTTGTGTGATGATATTACATTATCGCACAAACTGTTGAGGCATTGACAGATCGATGGTTTTACGTTACTCAAGTAAGATGATATAGCAAAAACATTGATATGATAATATATCTTTGGTCAGAATTGTTTCCAAGCTCAAGTTTCTTTCGTGTTTCACAAAACCCTAGCCTGACCGATTGACGTTCTAAAGAAATTCCCTGCAATATATTTAGCGTGAAGGACTTTTGAAGTCAACGTTTAGATCAAGCCTTAAAAACTTAATTTGAGTAGAATCTATGCGAGTAGGTGATACATGATAATGCAGAAATCTTTCCATTAATAAAAGGTTAACAGGACTACTGCTTACAAACTGATAAAAAACATATTGCAATTATATTCTAGTTCAAGGATCGATTGAATCTCACAGTGAATAATCTTTCCTAAGGGAAGACAAATTCGCGAATTAGAAAAAGAATTGAAAGTTATAAATAACAACACAATAGAACATTACTTTATGATTAAATATAGATTTGGGAATAACCTACGCGTAGAACCACATTAAAATAAAATCTATTTTTATAGTTACCTCCTGGGTGTAGTGGAAAAGAACTTATATAAAAATTACACTTTGCAAAAGTCTGGGCCGGCACATTTAAAGTTAGTTGCCAAGTCCTATTGCTGGAATTTTGAAATAATGTTGTCTCATCAAGATTCACCATTTATGAGTCGCTGAGGACTTATAAAAAAAAATTTAATTTTTTTCTCTCTCATCCCTATAAGCCTGGGCTCGCGTTTCTCCACATCACATAACTTTTATAATGGATTACGCTATATTACGTATACTAAGGATTTTTAGTCGTGCTGACAACCATTTAAGATCCTTTACAGATATCACTATATATAACTATAGTATTCCTCTAACTCACTCCCTATTATATACGGTAGCTACCCATCATATACCTTACTATCCACATCGTGTGTGGTAAATAAGTATTAAATAAATAAAAATATATATAATCATAGACTTATAAGCTAAACAAAAATATATACTAGTAGGTAGGAGTTCTTGACGACGGTTTATACCCCATCCTAGCAACTTAAACAGAGAATATGGTAAAGAGAAAACAACTCAAAATGTCAATGACAAAGGCAAAATATATATTAAGACGATACATATTTTTAGATACTCAATATTAACACTTACCTGGACACTTTATTATATATTAAACATATTTATAGTTTATATTTTCAATGTTTTTATGCTCCTTTTATTCAATGAAATTCAGTACACATTATTTTTAGCGACACTTATTGTATTGAATTAAATAATTATAGCGAGCTTTTTTATCAACTCATACCTAAGCTCAGAGATACCTTCATAAACTGACCTGTGTTAAGGTTATATTTTTCTTAAATTTTCAGAACACTATATCTACCTCTTTATTAATAAGCAATTACATTGATAGAAGTTAGCATATAAAAACCACACATAACACTTACAAGCTATATACCAAGAAATTGAAAAAATGTTCTTTCTCAACAGTATGCGATCTCTGGACATCAATTAATATTTTGAAAATTATCTGTCTATTACGTGTTTTTACCCGCTAAGGTGGGTGATTTTTCTCAGCAATTTAGACAACCACCAATCCCTCGCACGCGAACCCGCCGCCTTATATAACCAAACACAGCTATCCGCACACAGCAAAACCGGCACCGCACTGCACCGCACCGCCGCACCACTCCCCTCATTATCGCAATCTTTTGTTTTACGCATCTCTTCGATTTATTCATTACTCATCAATACCCTTTATCTCATTGGCCCATATTTTTAAAATACAGAAAATTTTAATTACTTTTTAGATATGAACTTATAAGAAGAATTACAAATTTAGAATAGAATTTTATTTAAAAAATTATTACAACACCATCTGAGATCACTAATAACAAAAGCTAGGCTTTATTATCTCCAATGCATTACAATGCTCGCGTAGGGTCCCTTTACTAATACATAAATGCACCCTATATAGAAACATGTTGGTATAAATTTGCCTCCACTCACGTAATTAGAAATATATATGAACACACAAGTAAAGTTTACAGATAAAAACTTTTGTGCCCAATGAGAACAGTTTATTGTCATCAATACAATTAAAATAAGATAAAACAAATGAAGAAGTATATTCTACTGATCACACTCCACTAAATATATCTCATTTAGCTTTGTTAAAGATGACTCTTCTGGGAAAGGTTTCACATAGAGATCTCGTCTGTAAACCAACTTATTATAGATATAATCTTCATAAATATGAGAGAGTTAAAAATGTGAGATTACTCACAGATCTTGTTAACAGAAGAAGATTTTATTAAAATAGTGCGTTTACCATAAGATAATATAATAAATGCACACATATAGTTCTATTGAAGAAACATATGAATGGTATGATAGACCATCAGATGTCAGTTTTAGTTGTACATTCCTCGATATTCCTTCACTATGAGTATCAATCCAGCACCAGACAAGATTTAAATTAGATACCATGGACATTACGCGAATTTTTAAAAAGTGACCGGTTACACTGACGTGTAGGCTATGAAGCACAATCTGGCGGAAACAGTACAGTAAAACGACCACCAGCTTTGGAAGGAGGTGTAGAAGTGAGCCTCTCTCTGCATCACTGTTATCCCTATCCTATCTCGTAAATCTAGACCTGGTTATCTCACGTTCTATTAAGACACTACCTCGCTCTACAGATATGATCGAGGTGGCTCAGGCGATTTAGCACAGCAATCTTGCAGTCTCAGTCGACAAATTATGATAGTCCATTCATGCTATCACTATCAGACAGTTCATACGTTATGATTAAAAAGTATACTCATAATTGCACGCCATACCTTCATGCTACTACGCTATCTGCAAGATGATATATATCTTTTCGTGCACTCTCTCATGATGACACTGCCTCCTACACTTCACTCTCTACAGTAACTGATTGTCGCTCGCTCATCATGGCGCACTCACGCTGCTGTACCCGTGTGGATCTAGCGGATATCAGCTTATACGTGAAATGCAATAGTAGAATGCACACACACAGCCTCGAAGATACACTATCAGCAAGTTGATATGGAATAACCAGTCAATGATTCTATGTCACTTCATACACTAAAGAATAAGGATGACTGATTACTTAGTCAACGCACTGCGCAATTATCGGCGTCCTTCCGCAGCGTTAATCTCTTCTCTCTCGTTCATATAGTTCTTTTAACTTCTCGACGCTAGTACATGTCAGCCGTCCTACTAGATATGCACTACTCGCATAATGATTCTCTCATGACTTCTATATCTGCGCTCGCCGCTATACTTCTCTTATCTGGCTGGTCTGCGCCTACATTTCGTGCCTGCTGTCAGTTCCCCGCGCTAGTGATAGTCCATCTGAATACTAGCCTCCGTGTACATCTACATTACCACTTACTATCAACATTCACGTCATATTTCTTCTTCTGCTCCGATATCTCTAATATTATACTGCGAATATACTCGATGACCCCATCTCCCGCGTCTTATCCGGTCATTATCGCGCTCCCTTACGTCGCTACTATCTACAGCGGTTGCAGTTCCCATATAATGTCATACTCAAGTAATACAAAGAGAGATACTTGCAACCGCGTGGATATCGTCGTAAATACGAGACTCTGCATACTATACGCGATGTCGCGAATCGAGTTCCCATTCGACCCCGCGCTATCTCAATCTGCTACATGCGGCAGCCGCTCGTCACGGTTCCTGTCGCCTTGAGATACATGAGTTCTACTCGCCAGCTCTGTCGAAGACATTCTATCGGTTGAAGGAGAGGTAAGATGAGAAGACGAGCGCAGAGAGAGAGAGAACTTGAGATGAAACGTCACAAGAGAGAGTCAGAGTAGAGAGAGAGATTGATAACACATATATCTTTCGCATCTCGATTCACACTGCACGACTTGCTTTTAATCGCGACTTATTTCACTCCAGAGATATCATGTATTCTCTCTTCTTTTTTCTCTACTTTGTCCACCACCTCACTCTCTACCTGGCGCTGCATTCTTCCTTATTCTCATGTGATTGCGAGTGTGCCGTGTAATATCGACTGATTCCGTTTACGGGAATTCGGTAACAACATGTCTTTTCTACTAACGCATACATTCACGCAGTTCCTCTGATGATCGTCAGATCGCATGGCGCTGAAGTGGGGAGACTTTAAATTTTCAGTGCTGGGGGATAACCTCCAGATGAGTGGAAGAGAATTTTCTCTCACAGATACCTTCGTCAGACTTTTTCGTTGTTCAGGGAAAGAAGGGAATACGCGTCAACCTGGTGAAAGCGAACTGAGCTGGGTGAGGGAGTTCCCACCTCCCACACTTCATCTGAGCGAATAGGTACAGCACCCCTCTGCACGAGGGCGACGTAAGGTGGTGGGTGACGCGGTCGCGCGCATAGGTAGATGTCACCGGTCGAGCCACCTGCTGAGATCCGCACTCCCGACTCTCCGACTTCGTCTCCTCTCCGATCCTCACGACTCCTCTAACGCCCAGTACCGTAAGACGCTATACCGAAGTGATTAAACTCTCTACCGTGTGTGTGCATTAATGCTAGATGCATAATGTGCGACTTGTGTAGCTGACCGGAGTAAGGCTGTCTCTGTAACGCTGGCGCCAATATGTATTAACCCTCTGTCCTGTGAGATACACGACACATATCTAAGAAGCCGCGATGAAACCACCGAGGCCCCGTCCACCCAGCACTATCCGATGTTAACTCGACCAAGTCTCCATACTCATAGGGCTCGACGGCTTAAGAGGGGACGCGTAATCTCGTCTCCGACCAGATTACGTCATTACAAGGGCTCATGAGGCCCTTGTATAGCTGATGCAACTGAGAAGAGGAACAAAAAGTCTCGCAGTCTAATGAACACAACTCCCAGTTTCTTTGAGGACCTGCGCCTAGACAACCATATGTCACGATGCGTGCAAAAGTGTTTTCCAAATGACATCTCTGATTGCTTACTTCATGTAAGCCAAGGAGGTTTATATTTGTGTCAAAAGAGAAGATAAGACTCCGTCGTGGCAGTTCGAAGAGATAGGAAATTGACAGGTGGTCTTTGCGATCTGAGGGAAAGATTTCTCGATTAGAAGTTGATGTTTTTAAAGAATGGTAATTTCTACTCTAAGGTTAGGAGGACGACTGCACCCTGAGGATAATTGCATATTCTAGTCATGCACCTCAACTTTGAGGAATGACAGATCGGATAATTAAAGAGAGCGGAGAGGCAATTCGTAGACAGTAAAAGTCCACCGCGAGCACGATGGGACCCTTAGAGTGTGGAGAATGATAAGGCGAGAGCGCTTACCTCATATCGATGTAAGAATGAGTTAGATGTCAACACCCTAGAGAGAAGCTCATTAATAAAAACTCTAGAATATCTATGCGGTAGTAAGCGAGGTCCAAGTCTAGTACCCCTTCAAGAGAGAACACCACCTCCTCAAACAAGAAAAGTGAAGAAGAAGCTCGCCCTCCATACAACACAGCCGAATTGAGCGATTGAAAGGACATAAACTAGCACTTCAATAAGCCACAGCAGAGCTTAGTAGTGAAAACCCCAAGTAGGCGAGAGACATTGCCCGAAAGACGCAGTTTACGCTTCCCATACCCAGGTCAAAATCTTGCTTGTACTATATTTTTCACGCTGTCCTCCACCTCACGCATAGTTCATCACACCGATATGTTCATAAGGCGGAAAACTAGTAAATCCGTACAGATGGGAAAGTATTATCGCCATGCTAGACCTCGAGCGCCGAAATAAGGTCGTACTGGCGATCGGATAGAATGTGAGAATGGATTTGCCAGATAATCTATAGTAGATTGAAAGTATGAGCGCAGTCAAACGATTCGTGTCACGATAGGGCAATTTACATAGTCAAGATAATAGGCGACCGGATTTAGTATATCGATTCAGAGCGGATTCCTTCTGTCTGTAATAGGGTTTTGACATGTGCGTGTACTTCATAACAAACTTGAAGAAGGAAGGCAGTTTAGTTAATTGAGAACAAAATAAAGACATTATAAGCATAAGACAACCTTACGAGTTTTGATACCTCCTCTGTGTGGTCGGCGCCGATACGCACGGTGCTATACCTGTCCTTTCACAACTACACCCTCGGGTCGTAGGGCCGCACTTCATATCTCGCCGCTCCTGTCCCTCTGGCCCTCTGCTCCGTCTATATCCACAGTTTCGTCTCCATCTGTCTTACTGCCCCATGTTAGCGACCTGACACATCCTCTTTCGCAATTCCCCTCTCCTCTACGTGCACATCAGCGCACCTATTACGGCACACACTTATGCAGAGTGAGATATCGTGAGAGAGAGTAATGCGTCCTACCTTGTCAAAATGCCAGAAGTCGTCCAGGATTTTGACGCAGTTAGAGGAATAGCGACCAAGAGATTGGCCTTTTGCAGTGTGAGACTTGACTACAGACGAGATACCAACCACTCTAGCACTGCTCTCAAGCCTACTTAACCTACTCTCCGCAGGACAGGGACAAATCCACACTGGCTTTACGAGAAATATTGTGTATAGAGAATGTTTTTGCAAGAGGGCCAGGAAAGATTGTCAGTAGTAGGCGGAGAACCAAGAGGTTAGCCTGACACTTTTCTGAGTTTGATGAAGATGCCCGCTCTTATTTGTGCTTTTAGTTTATATCATGCTATGATCGTAGTATTACGGTATACCTTATATCAGGCATATGGAGTGGACGTATTTATCCCTTCAACGATTTCTCTAAGCAGAAGTGAAATTTATGCCTAAAGTAAGTGATAGGAGTGATACGAGATATTTTATTCACACTGCTCACCTCGTATACGCTCACTTCTCTAGTCTGATATAATGCTCATATATAGAACAAGCACGATCGTAACCATTAGTAATTATGAGGAGAGAAAAGATTTATAGTCGAAGAAGGAATGAACCTGCCATCTCCCATCAACGTAATTACTCAGCTCTCCACATTATTTAGTATATTGGCAGAAGTTCGAAAGTCTCGAATCTCAGAGACAAAAGCTAAGTACATTCAATTATAGGGTAGCCTGGTAAAATGTCAACGCAAGTACCCCCTCATCGGCCCGATCAAAGTGCCAGAATAAATACGAGTTAAGGGCAGGATGTAGGTTGGCTGGAGATTAAGAACTTTATAAATATATTATGAGATTATTTATAAGTTGTTGTTCAAGATTACCGAGTAGGAGCGAAAGTATGTAATTTGAAGACGGAAGAAGGGAACTGGTGGTGAAACAGATAGTCAGGATGGGAATGATTCAAGAAATGGATTAGGACGATCGGAATGATATGGTGATGCGGTCTTTGAATTAAGTTGCTTCCAGTCGATTGGAGATGCTGAAAACGATTCGGGCCGTCCTGCCGCCTAAGATCAAGTATGGAGAGGACCCGCGAACACATTCAGTGTTATGTAGATGAAATCGCCATGAAAGTAGAGGACTGATAGTATTTGGATGAGAGAAAGATCGAGTAATAAACGAGTTCTCGTGAAGAAGTGTGATAAGGGAATTCAGAAAAGGGCGTGGAAAAGTCTGGTTCTGTTAGGAGAACGAGAAGTAGCAGAGCACAAGATGATATTATGTAGTAGAGAAGAAAGATTTTAAACCACAGAGACGTCGAAGTTAGAAGAGTTATCAAGTAACGTAGGTGACGTGATCACGGGAAATGTTAAAGATTTCATAAAGAGATGACTTGAAAATTAGAGGAAAATTATTGAAAGAATTTTTAGTATAGTTGAATATATTAAACGAGTTTGAGGATGAGAATTCTTAGCCATCTTGTTTCTCAGAACAAGGCAAAAAGGTTAGGGTACTAGGAGGTTAGAAGAGAGGATGTGAATTCCGACGGAGAATGCGAGGTATAGGAAGATGTAAGGCCAACGGGGAATGTTTTAGGTAAAGTCAGTAGAAAGAGCTCCGCACGCAGAGGCGCATTAACCATAATCATATATAGGCCCTTTATATGCGGGGCAAGTCGCCATCATACACTCACCACAATTCCACTAGAGCACAAAGCAGAGAAAGAACCAACATCAAAAAAAAAAACACTACACAGATAATGGTTAAACGAGTAGAGTTTGTGTTGGGTTTTCACACACACACACACCACACACACACATATACTATATTATATATATATTACTATAAATATATCTAATAATATATATTATGTTTATTATGGTATCTATATATGTAATTCGAGATAACTTATCAATGAATATATATTTCATATTATATATTTATAGATTTGCTAATTATTTCTACGTAAATTATATTTCTCAATTTTCTATATACTCACAATATATTATAATAAACAAGAATGTAATAAACTGTCACGTGATAAACAGTACATTCCTCTCATAGCACTAACTTATTATATATTATATATATATATATATATATATATATATATATATATATATTATAGTTATAAGTATTTTATTATATATATTAAATATACTACTATCTATATAAGTGTATTTTGATATTCTGACCTCTCACTCTCCCCCCCCTAGCACCCCCTCATATATATATATATAATAGTTAGCTATAAATAAAATTGTTTTACTATAATAGTTTATATTTATATTATTATTCTTATTAATATAACTTTCATTCTCTTACTCTCGCCGGCCCGCGAGTAATTGGTCTGTAACGACTCAAGATACGCAGCTTAGTGACTTCTATTAGCGTGGTATATCTCTAGCGCATATCGCCTTAAGGAATTTTATCTGATAGACGTCTCTTGATGATAAAGAGCGCTTCAGCGAGCGGTATTATGCTGCACGGTAATGCTATACATGACCAGCCTGCAATTGCCACATTTTAGTCTAGTAATATATATATGTTATTTAGATTTTATTTATTATAATATACTTTCTAATAATATAATAATATATATCATAAATGATAAAAATTAATTATTTTTAATCATGAACATTTTATCTATATAATAAGTAATTTATTAATTTAGGGAATATGTATAGACGTATTAAAAATATATCTCAATGCGACTTTATATTATCAGGATGCACATTATATATATAAATAATAATGAAATATATATATATATATATTCATGGCCGTATTTTTCAAAGCATGGGCCACATGTGGCCGGGCCCAGGGCGGCCAAAGATTCTGATGACATAGCGGGGCTCTGCTTATTTAATATTAGGCACACCATTCTTGCGGAGGGCGGAATATTTTTTCTAAAAAAGCCTGTATGTATGTCTGGATATTTGTATCGCTAGTGGTGAATAATACTATATTAGGTACTATCATAATATAGTATATATATATAGTAGTATATATATATATATATATTATACTTATATATATATGTATTATATATATATATATATATATATATAAATATATTACTACTATATATATATATAGATATATTTCCTGCAAGTTTTCAGATATAGTACTCTGACAACTTTTTTCACTTTCCTGGCAGGTTTGCTGATAAAGGTTGTCTGCATCACATTGGGGTA
>JABUQX010122499.1:7500-16194 GCA_015478945.1 Trachelipus rathkii | reverse complement strand
TATAAGAGAAGTTAAAAAAAAAAATCTACATGTCTACTTAATAATATTCTAAATTTACTATGTACATTTCTTTAATCAGGAACTTGAATAAACGGACAAATTACGTTAATAAAGGGGAACAAACTTTAATAATAATAATAATAATCCTTTTCAAGGAATGTGCAGAATAATATAATAATAATAATAATAATAATAATAATAATAATAATAATAATAATAATAATAATAAATAATAATTATTTTAATAATAATAATAATAATAATAATAATACATTAATAATAATAATAATAATAATAATAATAATAATAATAATAATAATAATAATAATAATATAATAATAAGAATTTTATAATAATAATAATAATAATAATAATAATAATAATAATAATAATAATAATAATAATAATAATAATAATAATAATAATAATAATAATAATAATAATAATAAAAAATAATAATAATAATAATAATAATAATAATAATAATAATAATAATAATAATAATAATAATAATATCAAAATCAGACATTATTCTTATCATCAGACAATTTCATTACCAAACTTATCACAACTCCCTGGTTTCCAATAACTCATTTCTTACAATCTTATCCAAAAGAAGATCTTGACAAAAAAAAAATTTACGACTCACTTAGCTTTAAAAAAAAATGAAGGCTATTACATAATACATTATAAATCGATGTTCTAATATCCATGGATTCTTTTCTCTGATCTTAAATTATAACCTCTTAATTCATCAAATAATTTAACTCTTCAAACATGAACTCTATTTCATTTTACAACTTAACTAAATTTGTCTCGAAATTTTAATGGCATAGTGCACCTTTCCATCCAAAATTTCCAAAGCGGACTCACGACAACCCTCTCCTTAGAGACTGATGCTGTCTCGAATTTAATCTAGTGAGTAAAGAATCGCAAGACACAGTAGCGCAACTAATGTGACTTAGTCCGACTACCAAAACCACTGTTGCAACAGATTTCCAAATAACATAAAATTCAACAACATAACATTTCGTTATGCCTCCAACATAGTTAAATTCATATCATCATAATCTCAACTTGAGGTTACATCTTAAAATAGCCTTAAAAAAAATTCTTAACTTTCTAATATTCATCAAAACTCAATGTTTTCTTAATTTTTCACATAATCTTAACAGTTAAATCATTGATTCAACAAAAAAAAAAAACTATATTATCAACATAAACAAATTACTCATTTGTCTTCCAAAAAGAAAAACTTTCCAACTTCCGATAGTATCATCTAAACCTTTTACATTCCTATTGTCTTTCTAAAAAAAAAAAAAATTTATTATCATATATTCGATCGACATTAAATAACAATTTACTTGTTCAAAAACGTTTTAACTTTACTTTCAACTTTAATTCTAGAATAGTTTGCCCTCGCAATAATCATTTAAACTCTCAAAATTTTTAAGTAACTTAACTTAAATCTGTTGGCAAAATCAATTTAAACATTTAATAATTAATTATTTATAAATAAAAAAATAACTTATTTCAAAAACAACTTCTAAATTTAATATTTACTTAAAACTTTAAACTTAAAGGGATAACTAATTTAACAGTTCCTGACAAAGAATATTTATTATTTAAATATTTATTACTGCATATATGTTGCCAATATTAATGCTACTGTCGTTATCATTATTTTTATTATATTCATCATTTTTTTTATTTGTATTCTGATCATTATCATCATTATTGTAATCACTATTATAATCATCATTATTATTTTTACTGAAGCTATTAGCTTTCTTTCTTTTCCATTTTCTGTTCCAGATTACTTTATAGCAATAACTGAATTTTTTACAAAAGCATTTTCCTCCTGTACAACAATAAGTTAACTCCCTATCCTTTTCATTTTGATTTATTATCTCTCCTTTATTATTTTCAATAATTATTAATATTATAACTACAAATATATTCAGCATTTTTGCTAAAATCTTTAATAAGAAGTTCATTTAAAAGTTTTATCATTACTAAGTTTCTTTCGCTTTTTATGTTAATCACTTTAATATCATTCAACTTCATTAAATTATATTTAATCTTTTTATCTTTTTACTGCTATTTAAAATAATCTCTCAACGCTATATTCTTCTAATTAATACTAAATTTCTCCTGTCACTTAATAAACTGGCTTTTAAATAATAATAAAAAAAATGAAACTACTATTAGTAAAGGTTTTAAACAAGTAAATTATTCTGCTAAACTTGCACTAAAATATTCAATAACATCTAAAAGGGTTACTACAATATCTCAATAAAAGTCCACACCGCTAGCTACCAATGAAAGGAGTTTTTTAAAATGTGACCTTTTTTGTAAGATTTTCTAATACTCTTTTTCAATAAGTCGAAGTAGAATTTTTAATGTCTTTAATAAATAACTTCAAATCTTTTCATATGAAATAACCTTTCGATATTTTACCCAGTGATTTCAACCTTTTTAAGCAATAAAATAGCCAGTAGTGACAGGATTCAGAAGAAAAGCTAATTAAAAATAACGTCTTTATTATTTATATATATACATAAACTGATATTAATGGTAGCTCTGGTCTAACAGTTTGCTCTTCGGAGAATGCATGAAGGATCGTACATATCATAAAAGGAAGGATTTTTAAACAACACACACAATTTTATTTACCAGCGACGACAACAAATAAGTTTAGGGAGAAACCCAAAACTTATCTAACGGTGGATGTTGGAGAAACCTTCATCTAAATTGGAGAAACCAAATTAGTACCTTAGCTTTGTATAAGAGAAACTTATACAGGTATACATTGGGAGAAACCAACGTCTAATTGGATATACCACTAGTACCTAATTTCGTATTAGAGAACTAACACAAATATCTGTTGGGGAAACCAACATCTAAAATCGTATTAGAGAAATCATTACTATACTTGTTGGAGAAACCAACATCTAAAATCGTATCAGAGAAACTAACATAAACTCGTTGGAGAAACCAACATCTTAATGGAGAAACCAAATAGTCAATTCGCATTAGAGAAACTAATACCAAATACGTGTTGGAGAAACCAACTTAAAATCGCATTAGAGAAACTAATACAATACGTGTTTTAGAAACCAACAACTAAATGGAGAAACCAAATAGTCTAAATACGTAAAGAGAAACTTTACACAGTTAGTAATATCCGAAATATTATTATAGGTTTACACCGGATAAACCAGTGTCTAATTGGCTAAACCAATTGTACCTTTAAAGGAAAGAGAAACTTTCTTAATATAGCATAAGACTTTAACTTAGAGATATTTTTCTGGAGAAACCAAACAAAATACAATTAGAGAAACTAATGGTAATATTGCGAGAGAAATCGCAATACTTCTAAGCAAAATATCGATGGAAAAACCAAAGATATTAAAAAGGAAGAAACCTTTTTAAGCCCTTTTGAGAGAAACTCAAAGATGTGGAAGCGAAGCTTTCCCAAATGCTTAATCAGTCCATAAAAGCTGCCTATTAATATTGAGTTTAGGAAAGTATAATAATTAATAACTAAATGTGATATAAACTAAACTTGATTCTAAGAAAATGAATGATAAACCAACAAATAAATGAATTAAATATACTGACTTACTACAAAAATTATGGTTAAAGGCTAACTTAGTAGTAGTCTTAAAAAATATATATATATATATATATATATATATATATATATATATATATATATATATATATATATATATATATATATATATATATATATATATATATATTTTCCAGAGACAAGATACTTTCTCTCTCTTTTGAATGTTCTGCTTGTACTTCATAAGTTAATATTTTTCCAGTAAATGAAGTTTAAAAATTCATGTTAGGAAGACTTAAATATCCCTCTCGAATTTTGTTCCAATAATGTATTCTTTGTAATTCTTAACCGATATTTTATTGTCTGGAAATAGTAAAAATATATAGATTAAATAATATTCTTACATGTCTAAGATATAATAATAGGTGATATTTGGTTTAAAACTACAACTTTTGGTTTAAAACTACAACTCATATCTCAAAAACTACAATAGATACATGGAAAAGGAATACATTGTTGGAATCCTGGTAACATTTTAGTGCGGAAAAAAAATCATATCTCAAAAACTACAATACTACAGCAAAAATGAATACATTTTTGGAATCCTTGTAAAATTTTGGTTATGAAAATGTAAAAAAAAAAATAGAATAAATAAATAAATTAAATATTGGCTATTTTTTTTTAGGAGCAGGGGACATAGTATATATATATATATATATATATATTATTTTTGTAAAGGTATTACACGGCAATGTATTGGGCTCGAGCCGACGGGGAACACAGGGGGGACGTTTTCCATACCCCGTAGGGGAGGGGCGGAGGAACCCCCGCGACACCCAAATACCAAAGAGCGGGGTTCCTCCGCCCCTCCCCGAAGGGGGGAATTAGTCCTACCTCGTAGTTCCCCGGAAGGCCGAGATACCCCGACTCCTGCCATCGGTGCGGTATACCCTTTGGGTATTCTTTAGTTAAAAAAAAGCAAAATTTAATAGAAAGTCTATTTATTTTAACGAGTAACCAATAACAGGTCTCTAAATAGGCTCTCTAATCATATTACTATAATTATTAACAATAATTTTTATTTTATTTTATTTTTTTTTACATTTTCCTATGTAAAATTTTACCAGGATTCCAAAAATGTATTCCTTTTCGCTGTAGCTATTGTAGTTTTTGAGATATAATTTTTTTTATTTATTTATTTTTTTTATTTTTTTTACATTTTCTGCACTAAAATGTTACCAGAATTCCAACAATGTATTCCTTTTCCCTGTATCTATTGTAGTTTTTGAGATATGAGTTGTAGTTTTAAACCAATTATCACCATAATAATATAATAAAATGATAATATAATAGTATAATCTCCTTTGGAAATTATTATACGCTCATAAAAGCCTTTTATTTAATAAACAAAAACTAAAAATTGAATTATTAAATAGGCCAAAAATGGCTTTTTCCTTTATAAATAATAATTTAATTAGTTAAGAAAATTATTGTAACTGCTATTAATTAAAATAATAATAATTTAAAAAATTTATAAATAATAAATAAACTAAGGAATCGAAATCGAAGGGGTAACTAAAATAAATATTAATAGTGACTTTTTAAAACAAAAATAAACGGAAACTAGAATTTAAACTTATTTGCGAAGGGAATATCCAAAAATTTTACACTACTTCCTATATTGACGAGCAAATAATAAGAAATTTTAGTTAAATAACATCTAAATCTATATTTACAATCCTTCTTAATATTAAAAAAAAATAATGACAAAGTTCGATCAATCTTAAAACTAACTTTACGTCAAGAAAACTTATCAGCTAAATACTATAATTTTATCTATCAATCTTTGATGTTCTTAACTGAAAGGTTGGTTTAAATTCAAAAATGACAAACCACAAAAAAAATTCACAATATGAACAACAACTAACGGGTCAGTTATCGCAATTTCTTAAAAACAGTTACCTAAAAAAAATATACTAAAGGAAGAATAAGAAAAATTAATTCATTAAACAGTTATTAACTTGAACAAAAAAAAATATATTTAAGGGGAAACTGTAACAAATTAATAACATCAAAAACTGATTTATAAGAGAAAAAAAATCTATGTCTACTTACTAATATTCTAAATTTATATGTACATTTCTTATCAGGAACTTGAATAAACGGACAAATTACGTTAATAAAGGGACAAACTCAATAATAATAATAATAATAATAATAATAATAATAATAATAATAATAATAATAATAATAATAATAATAATAATAATAATAATAATAATAATAATAATAATAATAATAATAATAATAATAATAATCATAATAATAATAGTAATATTTTAAACTTAATAATAATAATATCAGGAACGATAATAACAGATTATAATACACTAATAATAATAATAATTATAATAATAATAATAATAATAATAATAATACATCGAATGCTTTCGAGAAATCTAATAGTAAAAGTACACATGTTAATAATAATAATAATAATAATAATAATAATAATAATAATAATAATAATAATAATAATAATAATAATAATAATAATAATAATAATAATAATAATAATAATAATAATAATAATATCAAAATCAGACATTATTCTTATCATCAGACAATTTCATTACCAAACTTATCACAACTCCCTGGTTTCCAATAACTCATTTCTTACAATCTTATCCAAAAGAAGATCTTGACAAAAAAAAATTACGACTCACTCTTACTTTAAAAAAAAAATGAAGGCTATTACATAATACATTATAAATCGATGTTCTAATATCCATGGATTCTTTTCTCTGATCTTAAATTATAACCTCTTAATTCATCAAATAATTTAACTCTTCAAACATGAACTCTATTTCATTTTACAACTTAACTAAATTTGTCTCGAAATTTTAATGGCATAGTGCACCTTTCCATCCAAAATTTCTAAAGCGGACTCACGACAACCCTCTCCTTAGAGACTGATGCTGTCTCGAATTTAATCTAGTGAGTAAAGAATCGCAAGACACAGTAGCGCAACTAATGTGACTTAGTCCGACTACCAAAACCACTGTTGCAACAGATTTCCAAATAACATAAAATTCAACAACATAACATTTCGTTATGCCTCCATCATAGTTAAATTCATTTCATCATATTCTCAACTTGAGGTTACATCTTAAAATAGCCTTAAAAAAAATTCTTAACTTTCTAATATTCATCAAAACTCAATGTTTTCTTAATTTTTCACATAATCTTAACAGTTAAATCATTGATTCAACAAAAAAAAACTATGTTATCAACATAAACAAATTACTCATTTGTCTTCCAAAAAGAAAAACTTTCCAACTTCCGATAGTATCATCTAAACCTTTTACATTCCTATTGTCTTTCTAAAAAAAAAATTATTATCATATATTCGATCGACATTAAATAACAATTTACTTGTTCAAAAACGTTTTAACTTTACTTTCAACTTTAATTCTAGAATAGTTTGTCCTTAATATAATCATTTAAACTCTCAAAATCTTTAAGTAACTTAACTTAAATCTGTTGGCAAAATCAATTTAAACATTTAATAATTAATTATTTATAAATAAAAAAATAACTTATTTCAAAAACAACTTCTAAATTTAATATTTACTTAAAACTTTAAACTTAAAGGGATAACTAATTTAACAGTTCCTGACAAAGAATATTTAATATTTAAATATTTATTACTGCATATATGTTGCCAATATTAATGCTACTGTCGTTATCATTATTTTTATTATATTCATCATTTTTTTTATTTGTATTCTGATCATTATCATCATTATTGTAATTACTATTATAGTTATCATTATTATTTTTACTGAATCCATTAATTTTCTTTCTTTTCCATTTTCTATTCCAAATAACTTTATAGGAATAATAGAACTTTTTACAGAAGCATTTTTCTCCTTTACAACAATAAGTTAACTCCCTATCCTTTTCATTTTGATTTATTATCTCTCCTTTATTATTTTCAATAATTATTAATATTATAATTACAAATATATTCATCATATTTGCTAAAATCTTTAATCAAGAAGTTCATTTAAAAGTTTTATCATTACTAAGTTTCTTTCGCTTTTTATGTTAATCACTTTAATATCATTCAACTTCATTAAATTATATTTAATCTTTTTATCTTTTTACTGCTATTTAAAATAATCTCTCAACGCTATATTCTTCTAATTAATACTAAATTTCTCCTGTCACTTAATAAACTGGCTTTTAAATAATAATAAAAAAAATGAAACTACTATTAGTAAAGGTTTTAAACAAGTAAATTATTCTGCTAAACTTGCTAAAAAGGTCACTACAATATTCAATAACATCTAAAAGGGTTACTACAATATCTCAATAAAAGTCCACACCGCTAGCTACCAATGAAAGGAGTTTTTTAAAATGTGACCTTTTTTGTAAGATTTTCTAATACTCTTTTTCAATAAGTCGAAGTAGAATTTTTAATGTCTTTAATAAATAACTTCAAATCTTTTCTATGAAATAACCTTTCGATATTTTACCCAGTGATTTCAACCTTTTTAAGCAATAAAATAGCCAGTAGTGACAGGATTCAGAAGAAAAGCTAATTAAAAATAACGTCTTTATTATTTATATATATACATAAACTGATATTAATGGTAGCTCTGGTCTAACAGTTTGCTCTTCGGAGAATGCATGAAGGATCGTACATATCATAAAAGGAAGGATTTTTAAACAACACACACAATTTTATTTACCAGCGACGACAACAAATAAGTTTAGGGAGAAACCCAAAACTTATCTAACGGTGGATGTTGGAGAAACCTTCATCTAAATTGGAGAAACCAAATTAGTACCTTAGCTTTGTATAAGAGAAACTTATACAGGTATACATTGGGAGAAACCAACGTCTAATTGGATATACCACTAGTACCTAATTTCGTATTAGAGAAACTAACACAAATATCTGTTGGAGAAACCAACATCTAAAATCGTATCAGAGAAACTAATACAATACTCGTTGGAGAAACCAACATCTAAATGGAGAAACCAAATAGTCAATTCGCATTAGAGAAACTAATACCAAATACGTGTTGGAGAAACCAACTTAAAATCGC
>JABUQX010122499.1:0-5000 GCA_015478945.1 Trachelipus rathkii | reverse complement strand
GTTAATCATAGTTCTCGATATCAGTTTTCTTTTTTTTAGGTTACTACTCACGTAGTTACAGCGATATTTCCTTCCGTTGAAATGAATAAATTGTTTGATAACCTCTTATTTATAAGCAAAAGATACATTATAATCTTTATCTCGAAATATAATTCTACTAAGGAAGAGGTTCTACTCGCCTATTTTTCAAGTAAATTTTCGCGTACGGCACTGATTAGCTTGATACGAATGAGTTTGACCCTTTCCCGATCGCGATGTATGGATGTCTGATCGTAACTACCTGCTACACTGAGAAATTCTCGAAAACTGGAATTCTTTGAACATTATTCATATTGAAAGGCGGTGAAGAATTTTCGTTGTACACCCATCGGTATATCTGAAATTGCTTAGTCATGTGAGAATTAACGGTACTGAAAGACCAATACCTTCCTTCCCCCTCGGCAACATCGGAGGCGTAGTTGCAAATGATTCGTCCGTCAGTGGCGCTGTCCGGTTCTTTAACGACCGTCGAATTCAAAACTACTGAGTTCGATTACAATTACAAATTTTTATTATAGAGTTAATCTGAAATATAAAACGAGAAATTAATTAAAAATGATTAACTTTCTAACAATAAAATTAAAAAATAAGCAATTTAAATCTTAGGCATTGTTATTTATATAAATAAAGTACTCCCTTGATGAATAGATACACATTTTATAGTGTCTAAAGTGTGACGAATTTTTAGTCTCATGTGTGACGTGATGAGAATTGATTGTTAAATGCTCTTCGTTGTAAACTCTGTGCCACTCGTGTTTTTCGTCGGCCATAATGGTACAACAGGAATCGCAAAAGATCTCTCGCATCTTCATTTTTAGTGTGTACTCTATAGAAAACGGATTATGAATCCGGGTTATCTCCAACGGGCGCGATGCTTCGATCGATCGTTTCATTTTATCCAAAACCATCTTTTTCCTTAGCCTTCCTCAATCGATCGAAGGAGTCACGACGACGATCGTCGTCACAGCTGCCGCTGTCATTTAACGCTCGTCCAACCCCCTCGTACGATTCGAATTTACCGGAGGTAATCCGCGCGTCAAAAATTTCGAAGAAGCAAGCCGGACAGCGATCGAAAATGGTCCGATGATCTTCGAAGTCGGCGGCGGGGGACCCCCTTTTCGCCCCGGTTTCGTCTTCTCGTCGTTTCGAATGTTTTTGACAAAACGTTTTCTTAACTATACTACGTTGAACGCGTCTCGTTAACCACTGGGCACACGCGTTCTCGGTTATTATACTCTCCGAATACGTGTTTCTTGATTTTTTCATAGGATCCCTCCTATCCAGGCTTCGTTTTTCAAGCACCTGTTCGATTTCCGCTGAAACCTTCTGTCTTCAACTACTCCTTATTCCTGGCTGCCACGGGCGGAATGTCGCCATTTCTTTTCTATATCTCCTTGGCCGCGAAGAAAAAGCTCGCTCAAAGTGTTTACGCGGAAAATGTGAAAAAGCGCGATTCGAGAGACTGTCGGAAGGCGTTTTCGATAGTCTCTATAGTCCCTGACACCTCATCGTTACAAGTAAATTTAAAAATTCAAATATTTCTTCGAATTCCCGTAATTCAAGAATCTCGAAATAAACTTATTGCTTGTATATTATCAGAGGAGGATCTACTCGAGAACATTAGGATTCCGTGATAGCCGGTGGTGCAAGTTCTTCCGACAGCGAGGTCGAGTATACCATTCCTAATATGTTCACTTCAATACAGGTGTATAGAAACTTTATATACACGATACTATGGTAGCAGAGCTCGGCTCACTGCTACTCACCCTCCCTTTTCCCAACAAGTCTCCATTAGCGTGCAATACACTAACCAATCTCTTGGAAATACATCTTCTCACGTCCTGCGTCCGTGCCATTTCGTTCTCTCGCTCATGTCGTACCTCCGTTCTGGCGTGCGTGAACAGGTTATTTTGGAGTTAGTATATATATAAACATAATATATTAATAAATAATAATAAGCCTCAATATTTACGTTATATCTAACGTATTCACGACCACGCTCATTTTGCAGCTGTTATAAACGTTGAAAAAGTTTTCTCCCATCCTTGATTTCCTTAAACGCAGGTACTCGAATGAAATTCTCGGTTAGGTCTAGATGGTTTGTGGTGTAGTCATGGTTCGCGTCTAGTTCGGTTCGCGACTGGATCGAAGATAACGACGAGGTAGAAACCCTATCAACATTATGTTGGAGATATTTTTAGCAACGTGTTAGTCTATTTCACTCCGCGTGAGAGAAGGAATAGTACGAATTCGAAAACTAGTAAAATATATATTCTTAAAACGTATTCTCAGGATACGCTTTATTCGCTGTAATACTCTATCAATTTCTCAGAATTACTGTATTTCAAGAGTATAGAGTAGTGAGAGACAGGAGGTATCAATGATAAGACCTAATCAGCCTATCACTCGCAGAAGAGTACGAATTCTGATACTTTATCGCTAAGGTAAACTGTCGGGTAATATTATAATGAGTGAGTATTCAGGCGCTGAGCCGATAAAAGCCGAATTTACTCCTATATATCGCGCCTAACGAAAAAAACCTCGGATTCTCCGCATAATCGTATCATCCCTGGTAAACGAAGGATATTTCTTTGTAGTAGTCTCATGTTAAAAGTGAGAAATACCTTTACAGTGAAGTTCGTATATTTCCCTCGATCTCTATTTCTGATCTAATAAGCCCGATATATATAACTTTCGAATCGTTATCCAACTCATGTTGTATAATACTAATGATAATTGATATGTACGTAAATATATTTCGGGGTAATCGGACCGCCGTGGAATTAATACCGATTATATTATATATATTTATATTCTGAAAAAAATTTATTATTATATTTATAATTCTTATATAAATTTAAATATATAAATATATAATTATTATTTTATATAATAAATAATATATAGATATATATATTATGATATATAAACGTATATAAGTAAAGTTAAATATAAAATAATATAAAATTTTAAAAAATAAAAAAATTAATTTATGAAAAACGAAAGGTTATACGTATAGATCCGAGGTTTTTTGGCATTAAAACACTGACGTCATCGATTAGTTTATTCTGTCCAGTCAACCATTTTAGAGGCAGCAGCAACAACAAATGGCGATGAAAGAAGAGGCAGCGGCGAAGGAAAAGGTAGAAGAAGGTGGAGGAGACGGAGGAGGGGCGGTCGATTCCCCGCGAAAAAGTGATAGTATGCATCGAAGGAAATATCGGAAGCGGCAAAAGTACACTCATCGAATCGTTTAGGAACGACGCCAGAATCTCAACGTTACCCGAGCCCGTCGACGACTGGGAGGACTATCACGGCGTAAACCTGCTGAAAGAGTCATACAAAAATCCTAAAAAGTACGCGTTCGCCTTTCAGCTTTTTCATTTGATTTCCACGCACGAGAGGTACGCGAAAATGTTAGACGTTTTGAAAGACGAAGAAGATGTTATCGACGTTATAATGACCGAGAGATATTCGTTATCAGCTCAAAGGGTTTTTATTCTCCACGGCGCTAGTCAAAAATATATCAGTGAAACCGAGCACCATATCGTGAACGATCTGTATAACATCGTCGAAGGCCGCAAGCTAATACCCGACGTCATAGTATACCTTAAAACATCTCCTTCCGTCTCGCTAGAAAGGATAAAAAATAGAAACAGGGAGGGCGAATCGACCATCACGCTGGACCACTTGAAAAACTTAGACTTCCTTTACGAGGAATACGTGAATTACCTTATAAATAACGACACTTTTAAAGATATTAGATTCATCACTCTCGACGGAAACAGGAATTTGGAAGATGTGAGAGCGGAATACGATTTTACGGTCGAACCGGTTATCGCAGCCGTCTCAAAAGAATTAAACGAAAGAGGGATAGAAGAGAGGAGGCGTTTTATGCAGAGTATCGACGAAGAAATCGATAGGACGTGCATACCCTTCCCTCGAACGAACAAAGAAGAAGGAGAAACCCGTTTTTGGAACTACCTTATCACTTTTTATAACCACGTGATTTCTTTTCTGACCTACGTCTTCGGAAATAAATCCAAAAAAAACCGAGTTGCGAAAGGAAAAGATGAATAATTATTCGCTTACTTTTTATTTAAAATCAGTATCACGTACCGCGAACGCGTCTCAGTCAACGAATATTCGCGTTATTGTTTTTATATACTACACTCCTACGCACGTTTTTATTTTATTTTAACATTTAATAAAAGTTACGAAACTAATATTGTTTTTTCTTTCTTTTCAACTTAACCTATTATAAAATACCGTGATTTCATTTATTAGTGAGCGAGAAAATTAGTAGGTTTTCCAAACTTATTCGAGGATATTCGATCGATTTTAGTATACTATTTATTTCACTATTACGTGGATATATATTATTTATAATTATTATTTATTATATATTATTATTATATATTAATTATTATGTTTTAAAAATAAAATTATTAATATTAATTTAAATAATTAAAATTATAACATTTATGCATTATTATTTAAGTACATAATTTAATTATTATTATTGTCACTATTTTAAAGTAGTACATTATTATTAATTATAATTACATTAATATTTTTATTATTATATAATAATTTGTTTTATTTAATTGGTTACATTTTAGTATCTGAAATTATACACTTAAAATAAATATATATTTGTATAATGATATAATTTGTATATATAGAAATAAAACAATTTTTGGGTTATAAATCTAGTTATATAAATACCGTCAGACGTCGTTACATTTTTATTTATATCGACGGATCAGCTCGATTATCGATAGAGCTCAGGATTAAACCAGGAAGAGAAAAAAAAAAGGTAACTTGTACTGATAAGCTACTCATTATTGAGTGAAATTTCATTCAATTAATGCAGGGTTTGTGTGTAATGCATATTCGATTCGTACGATAATACAAAACGAAGATATTTTAGAATGTTACTACTAAAAATGAGTCACTGC
>JABUQX010122497.1:10000-15594 GCA_015478945.1 Trachelipus rathkii | reverse complement strand
TATATAACTTGAGAGACTCCAGTGAAGGAAAAAGTATGGATTTGATTCGAGGTATGAATATAATTCCAATATGATTCTAGAACAGGAGAAAATTGAGTTGGTGAGTCAAGAGGCGAGATAATACAGTTACATGAAAGGAGAATTAGGTACGGGTAGTTATTTGATATAGGGGCATATGTGGGTCACTACCTGGCCCAAGAAACCCCTTCATGACGATTTAATTAACACTAATTAATATTGCCATTTACATCGCTCGAATATAAATATTTAGGTTGTATAGATTTATCATGTTTGTGACTATATAAAGTACCTTTCAACTAATATATAATATTAGTATACATAATGAGGCGTAAAAGCTATGGGGCTTTCTTTCGTGAGTGAGAACATTTATTTCATTCCATAGCAAGGGGTAATGAGCTTTATTACTTTTCCGATATTGACTGTATAGCTGCAATCACCTTATACTACCATCAAAATCATTGGGAAAATAAGGAGGTGAAGAAAAAGAAAAATAAGAAAATATAATATATACTATATATTCGAGTATATTAATATTAAATTAAATATATATATATAATATATACTATTATATATCTATATATAATTGTATAATTATATGTATTAAATGATATATATGTATAATATGTATATATATTAGTATAAATGATATAATGTATGTATGTATTATTGTATAAGTGCCAGCATCACGAGTAAGGCCAGGCAATAATAATGTATCAATCATAGTAAAAACTTATAAACAAATATTCTAAACAGGAAAATTAAATATAATCATTTTATTTTATTTCAGCATGATAATTTTAGCATATTGACCAGATACATTTAAAAAATATTTCATTGTTTTTGTTTTTAAATTAAAGAGTAGTTAAACAAAATCATATCTTAAATAATAATAATTAGTATATATTATTATTACTTCTATCATAATGTTAGTATTGAATGCAAATTTTATCTACTTTTAAATTTGACCTATTATTTTTAAAAAACAAAAAAATCCAGTTACTGTCAGCGTAATCACCGAGTCACAAAATTATCCAGCACGATAACGAGGAATACAAAGCCTCATGATTATCTCATTTAACAAGTGATTATCGTCTTCTAATAAAATTGGACCTAAAGAATATAAGATCCAAATTCTTTAGATATCTAATAACCATAAATAGCTAAATACTTTATTATTTTTATATATTTGTTCTATTCTCATTGCACGTGCTACATCACAACAGCTAATTCCAAATTGTTTTGATAGACAAAATGAAATTTCACTCGTTAGGTATAATAAATATCGTTAGACTTCATTAATTTGATCGAAATTACGTGCTGAGTAAATATGAGAGATGGATAATGCATATATGCTAACGTAATGGAAAGTGAGGAATAAGCTTGAAAATACAAATGAAAATATCTATTCAAATTTTAGAAAATTTTCAAAAGCATTTATATGAGCATAAATTATCGCAACAAAAATCAATATTGAGAGAGCATTATCACAATATATTTGGCGACCAAACATAAGGTTGAGGAAATTATTTAAAAACCCCTACATTAATGCAGTGTCAGTTAATAAATTCTCCTAATATTTATTCTCTTCTTGTAGCTAATAAAAAGAAATAAATTATTTATTATAATTGCACAAGTTTTTAAATGTCATTTGAAAATTAAATAAAGTCTTTTATTTAAATAAGTATTTCACAATAATTCATGTTCTTCAATATTCCCATTTTAAGTTAGAAAGCCTCTTCAATATCTTTACTATTACAAAAAATGAATCTTTTTGAATCTCCCCCTATGCACGAAAATATGATAGTAGAAAAGTATAACTTAAGTCAAAAGGGAAGAAAAAGTTTATAACATTTTTCACACGTATTAAGGGGTAAACTATTCAGGATAGATATTAGAGAGAATAAATATGATGCATTCCATTGCTGAAGAGTCTTTCACTTTCCAACGAAAAGGGCAATTAAGCTAAAATATATTTATTTATTGACATGAGACATAACCATAAATTATGCTGAAATAGCATAACCTATTATTAACGATATCACCTATTTGAAAGTGAGATATTCTGAAATTATTTAAATAATATTTATAACAATGACATATTTGTCGAGTTTAACTTTATATATAGAGAGATCTTAAA
The DNA here is from genome assembly GCA_015478945.1 of Trachelipus rathkii. Taxonomy (NCBI): domain Eukaryota; kingdom Metazoa; phylum Arthropoda; class Malacostraca; order Isopoda; family Trachelipodidae; genus Trachelipus; species Trachelipus rathkii. The sequence goes on along the minus strand of JABUQX010122497.1, from coordinate 13,436 downwards.
TTATCTCAAATGACTGTGGAAAAATCCTCGAATCGTGGATTCATTCATTCTTTGCGAGTTTTTAAATCTTCTTTTATCAAAAAAGACTTCTCGAAAAACAGATTCAAAACTGAATATAATAACTATAATCTCACAGTATCAACTACTATTTTCGCCCTAATTTCCTTAGATATAAATGAGAAAATAATACTATGAAGATTGTTTAAAGTCGTGGAAACTATTTATTACTTCCTAATTTATAACTGAATGTTTTTATGGTATGTTGCATGCAGCAGATTGCAGTGTCGCAAAATATACATCGGAAATATTAATATGTTATACTATTACTAATTGTTATACTAATTGTACTACTGCGTGGAACAAAGATAAGTGTAAGCATAGTACTATAAGATTCTTATCAGTAAGATAAATTCAGAAATATTATATCTAATTTATTATAACACTTAATATAGATTTATTTCATGTATGATACTGTTATAGATCCGTTATCAAATAGTTATTCCTATATTATATTTACTGACTTATACTATATTTACTATAACTATCTCACCTGTTCTAATAAAAATCAGCAAATCAATTTATCATATATCTTCTCGTCTGCATATTTGTCCTTCGATCTCTCATCCCTCTACACTATACTCTAAATTGTGCGCTCTCAATAATCTTTGATACAACAACAATTTTAAACGTATTTTAAGCAATTCTCATACGTAATCCTTCTTCTCCCGTGCGTTGTTCTTCTCTCTCTAGCTATGACATCGCTTTTTAATACTGAATCTCTTCACCTTCCAATCTCTGATCAATGATGCATGCCTCTCTCGCTCTCTCTTTCTTCATACTCTCCAACACTTCTTTGCGAAATACTGCCTGATATCTCGTGCGGCTTCTCTCTCTCTTACATCTGGTTCGTGCGTTCTACATCCTCCCCTTGCTACATCTTATCATCTGTGCGCTGTGCTCAAATCTTACATAACTCTATTCTTGACTATCTCTCCTCTCCTTCTATACTTTGGCACCTTACTTTTCTGCATGCGAGTGATTAATAAATGACCTATCATACTTTGTTGCATATGAGTATTACTTTTCTTCACCTTCTTCTTGTTAAACTTCTTCGTCACTTCCTTAAAGACCGTAATCAGGAGGTCCAAAGAGTGTAACCAAGCAAAGGAATTCCTGGAATCCTGCATTGTAATCCGCATGCCATATTCAGTCCGTGCGTTTCATCCTCCCTTACTATATGCTGAATTTTATTACGCAGAAAATGATATTTCTTCTCCCATTACGCATTTTCTCTGTCTCAAAGAGCATATCTCTGCTCTCACCTTCTACATTCAGATGCTTCCTGGGAGCATACCGTCGAAATATATGCTCGAATCACTCGATCATGCATACTTCTCATTTTTATTCCATACTTCAAGCTTCCACTTTTATTCTGAATACTCCTTACCTACACGCCACACATATTTCACTGCTCACTCTCTATCAGAGTTCTCATCCACGGTAATATATCAACATATTACAATAAATAACGAAAACATTGGCAAATTCTACCGGCACCAGAACTGTCTGAAAATCTAACATATAATCTTAGGCTCTACTAAAGATGCGGCCCGCTCAATCAGTTTTCTTAATTAATTAATAACATTAAGGAAGAACTGAAATTAAAACATACACAGACTTCGAAATATTGTCTTGAAATATCATAAAATCGAATAGAATAATTTCAGATTGTAATATCCGACGTCAAAGAAATCGGTCATTCTCATTTGCCGCATATCTCGATATTCCCCTTCTCTCGTATCATCAAACGATTCTTCTCTTATCTCTTTCACGTTCTTTCTTCTCTCTCCTCATCTTTCTTTCTCTCTCTCCTTCCTCGGCACTCTCTTTATAATCTAATAATATAGTATAATATATATTAACCAATATACTATCTATATATATAACAATCTATATACTTATATTATATACTCTAATATATATTATATATTAATCTATTCATGGCTCATAATCTATTACTATATATATACTCTATTCTATATCTCATCCTCTCTACCTCCCTCGACTCGGATATCTATACCTATATATACTATAAATTAGTATATATAATACATATATCATAATAATCATTGTATATATGAACTTTATAATAATATTACTATTATACTACTACTACTAATAATTAATATATTAGAGATAGTTTTAGTGTAGAGACAGTAGTTAGCTACACGCTTATTATATTATAATATACCGTTTAAATAATATATATAAATAATATATATATATTATTATATATCTATATAATATATATAATATATATATAATATATATATAATATATATATATAATATTATATAAGTATAATATATATTTCTATATAATATATAATAAACCGGGTTATATATATAATATTAATTATAATATATATTATACCGGTATATATATATATATTATATAAATATAATATATATATATATCAATAATTTACTATATAATAATAATAATATAATAAAAATATATATAATATATTAATATATATATATATTATCCGTATATAAAATTCGACAAGAATATCACTTACACACGGAATCTGTTGAATTTTTAACTTCTTTCAACTTATTCCATCCCCATTCTAAAAGAAGCTGAGATGAGCAACCAAGATGAGAAAATCTTCCTTCGCTGAATTCTGTTACACACTGACTTAAAAGTGGCAACAAGTGATATTCTAAAGCTGTATTCAAAATATGTTCTCTCTCACTAAGCTAAAAAAAAAAAAATATTGAAAACACCTAAACAATTACTTAAAAAACACTTGGAGAATTTATTATGTGATTAAGAAATTAAACCGTTCTCTATACTGACCAATGTAGACCCTCCATTCAAAACTGCATCAATATTTGATAAAATTCCAGAAAAAACACACATTTTAAAAGCATTATTAGGGTTAACAACAGCTCCAGGTCCTTGTTGCAGCAAACATGAAATTGTGCTTTGTTGAACACTCGGGCAATGGTATGTTGCTAAACTTTCACTTGTTAACAAATTAAAGTCTGTAAAAATTGAGCTATGTAAAGTATAAAAAAAAAAAAATTTAAACTGATTTTGAAAAAAATACTAGTCTATAATTACCATAAGAAAGGGCTGAAGGATACCACATTTTTTCGCAGTGAGTACGAGAGATATGTCTTGCCCAGGATCCTCGTAAAGGCATACTTCCAAGCAATATTTCACTAAATGAACTTGGAACTTTATCCAAAATATGAAAACTCATGTAGGCACAAAGTTCGTTTTCCTCTAGCCTTAGTTGGGAAGGCATCTGAGCCTAAAAAAATATTTTTCATTGAAAAGAAGGGTTAGGCAAATAGTTTGTAACATTCTTGTAAAACTTTACATTCCAAAATAAAACTTAATTTAATTTTACAATACGAGAAATTTT
>JABUQX010122497.1:0-5000 GCA_015478945.1 Trachelipus rathkii | reverse complement strand
GGCTTATTCTTCAATAGACCGCGATATTAGTGTTTGTACTGGGTTGAGTTCAATTAATGAGAGAAATTAAGGAGACTGTCATTTCGTGAAACAAAAATTAGATGCGGCATAGATTCTTCTAAACAACTCAGTTAAAAAGCAGTGCTTCTTCATAATGGAAATGTGAAACCTTCCACTCCTATTGCCTATGGAGCCCCATGTGAAAAGAGGACCTATGACAACATGAAAAATTTTGTTTATCGAAAATATTATGAACACGGCATTCTTGGGAATATTATGCGCACGATTTTAAAGGTTTATGGCACGTTTGTATAGTCTTCGCAACAAGGATATACTAAATTTTTTGTTCTTCCTATGCGGCAGTGGGATTTAGCAGGAGATCGCAAAAATCATTTGTCAAGAACAATATGGCCTAAAAGAAAATTCTTAATTACCGCTGCGACAATAAAATGTATAGTTTTTTCACCACTTTGAAACCTGAACTACTCGTATATCGTGCCGTCCTTTGCACATCAAACTTCAGGTATGAAAAAATAGGATAAAGTGATCCAGGTTTCCTATTACCCGTAAGATAAGATAATTGCTCTAGGGTCGAGTGAGGCTAAAATTAAAAGAGGGTATATTTGTAGTAGGCCCACAAATAAGGCGAACGCTAACTTTTGAAGGGGGGACCATCACTTTGATTTGAAAGCTTGAATAATATTTGAAAACCTGCAATATAGAACAAAAGGGTTGCATGACACTGGTTTCTAGGCAGATATTAAGGTCAGACCAACTAGGAACCAAGGTGTTAATCTATAACTCTCTTCGGAAATTATAATAGCAATGGGACTTCTGTTAAACATCGGTTCCCAAAAAATGCATTCCTTCATTCACCACTTGGACTTTTTTTCCTAACTTGTCAATCTAGGAGGCGCAATAAGCGGATGAAGCATGGTGGCGGATTCCCAGCCCCAAGATTTTATCGGTTCAACTATCGAAAAATACGTTATCAAGGAAAAATTGGAATGCCAATTATATGCTTGCAGAGCCTATTGTGGGGTTTAAAAGTTCGCATTTGTTCCTCAAGGCAAAACTACAGTAGAAAAATCTATACAAAAATCTTACATTTTTAAATGCAGGAAGTATAGTTAGGTGGCTTAAATCGTAGTGAAGCCTCAATCATTTATTAACAATTATTAAATTTTTAATTTCGCTATTACAAAAAACCCTGCCTGGTATACAAACAAAAAATTGTATGCAAATTTCGGAATTCAGCGCACACTAAATTCTCGATAAGGGAAACACCCATTTTTACCTCATTTAACAGACAAAAAGTCATTTTTCTTCATCCAGTTGTTAATTTATTTCAAACCTATCTTTGTGATAGTTTATCGACTATTGGAATGGAATTTAATGATTTGGAAAAAAAACTGATTTTATTAAATGTAGCGATCATCACTTCCAAAAATCGGAGCATACCCCACAATTTTTTCGTTCTCCCCCGATTCTTCATGGTTAAGAACGTTGCTAAATATCAGGCAAGCACGGAAAGAGGAACTTTACAGATATTAAGGAAATTTCCTATACGTTTGGTAAGCATTTCTTTACGATTTTGTGCTAAGCTTTGTACAAAAACGCGACGCAAAACTTCGTAGCATTTCTTTTACGTTTCCGTAAGTACAGATTTAAAAACATAAACGCCTATAGTCCTCACCCTCTGTCTTTTATTAATGCTTAATTTTAAACATGTTGTATTTTTTTATTCGTAAAATACGTCCACCCCTGTTTTAATGTTATCGTATCATTGACACTGTAGTTAAATTGGGTATGGTTCGTTAACCAATACTTGAATAATAATATATACTATATATACTATATATATATATTATCATATATATATATACTAATATATATTATATATATATAGTATATATATATACTATATATATATATATATATATATATATATAGTATATATATATATTATATACTTTTAATATAATTCTAGTACCTATATATTATAATATATAACTATTATAATTTATATATATAGTAGCATATCTCTATATTGATAAAAGATTTTGGTTATCGGTATCGGGTATCGGCAAAACTTTTACGGTATCAGTATCGGTTATTTTGAAAAAACATTGCCGAGTACTGAATCGCCATTAGTGCGCGCGTATTTACTGCTTCGGTTGAGCCTACTAATAAAAAAACTTATTTTTTATTCGCTGTAGCACTATGACTTTCTTGAACTTATATGCAACCCATACTAAGTTAATTATTTTAATTATATTAATTAATTATATAAATTATTATATATTATATATTATTATAATATATATTACTATTTATTATTATATATATATTAATATATATATTATATATATATATATATATATTACTATTAATTAATATTATATATATATAATATATATATATATATATATATATATATATGATTAATTATTATATATAATATATTAGGGATGGCCAAATGTGTGTGCTTAATATACTCTTATATATATATATATTATATTATTATATGGTATTACGATATTTTTATGTTATTTTAGCTATACTTATTATATTGATCTATATATATATATTTATATAATTATATTATATATATATATATTAACTGTTTATATATACTTATATATATATATATATAATAATATATTAATTATATTATTATTTATATATATTATTATATATATTATATTATATATTAGTATTAATATTTATCATTAATATATTATTAATATATATATATAGTATATATTATTATAATATATATTAATTTTATTAATAATTTTTATTTAACATAATTAATAATATATAATAATTATTAATATATTATATTTATATATTAATATACTTATATATTTAATAATTAATATTATAATAATTAAATAATTGATAATAATATAAATAATGATTAAGATAAATAATTATAGATTATATACATAAATAACATGATAATATAATATAATATAAGTAATAATCGTGTTTCTATATTATATATATATACTATATATTAGACTATTCAATTAGATATTATATTTATTATATATATATATACCGTATATATATATAGTTATATAACTTATATAGCTATATCTTAATATATTTAATGATAATATTATATTATGTTAGTTATTATAATATATATTTATATTATAAATATTTTTTATGTATTTTTAATATATATATTTATATAATTTATTATTATAAAAAAGCTCATACCTAACATACCTAAGATCTTCAATTACTTCGCCTACTAACTTATCATCCATATAAAAAGCTATATATGAGTTATATATTATATATATTATATATAGGCTATTTATCCTATAGGTCTACCTGGTCAATTTATTGATATAATAATTACTTAAGTGATATCGGGTATAGTGGGATGATAATTGTCTTAGCTTAATATTTTTTATCTCCGCTAAACAAGAATAGATGTTATTACGTCATGTTATGAAGTGGGTGGGGCTTAAATGTGATAAGTATATATATCAACTACTCCTTTATAACTTGTAATTAGAGGCTTCATAGCCCGTGTATTGTGGATAATTATATTATATATATTTATACTATGCTTGATTTTCACCCGCTGTCTGAGCACCCCCGTTCTTCATTATGGTCGCTCTTGCCTGCATGCTCAAGAAAATAACACACATACCACAAACCAAGACCATACAAGTCACAGAAATATACATCACAGTAGGCTGGAAATGATATCACAGTTATTGCGTCGGTAGTTTAAAGAGTTTGATATATGACTAAAGGTTAGATTATAATAAATAATGGTATAGATGTATTTTTACATTTTAATATTATTGGGACTCAAGTGTATTATATATATATATTATGTTATTGATGGTTTGTAGTATTGTAGGCAGTAAAAGTCTTGTGCTTATTGTAATTATACGGTCTGAATTTGTATAGTTTAATGAGTGCCGCATTAACTAAAGTATTGGCCAAGAGATGATCTTAGCACTTAAGTTCATGGAAAGGGTAAATTGAATGTCTTATGATTGTGCTATTAATTTATCTGGTGTGATATTTTACTTTAGAATGTTAATGTTTGTAGGATAGTTATGCAATAGGTAATAGTAGGTATGATCTTTTCATAGTCTTAAGTGTATGTGAGTGGATTACTTTGGATGTATATAGAATGTGTTTAAAGTGGATTAGGTGGTATGGATATGTTAGGTTCAGAGATTCATTATTAATAAAGAGTTCTGGTTGGATCTCTCAATATGATTATAGGGGGTAGTGCAACTGAAGGTGCTGTATAGATTAAAGTCTTTGTGTGTGTATAGTTAGAACTCGCGAAAGTGAGCAGGGCCAGCACTATGAGCTATGCGGTGACCAAGGTTGTGCCAGCAATGGTAAGATGATATATATTGAAGTTAATGGAGCAAGAATTTTCGAAGTTACATGGCCTATATCAATAAGCCTATCTATCCACAATGTATTGACTATAGTAGTATTTGGTTTCTTCGGTTCTAGAACCCGGGTGTGTGGTTTTGATAGGTTTCAGTTGTTTTATGACTCTCTCTCTCTATTCTTTGATATAGTATCCAGTAACTTTTTGTTTTTGTTAGTTTTGTTATTGATGATTTTTTCTTTATGAGTTTGCTATCTCTCAAGCTTTGCTCAGTAAACAAAGAGATATGTCCATAGTTGGGATGAGACTGTATAAGATTTTAGATACAGTAATCTCACTGGATATTGTCATGGTTAAAGACTAGTATAGTGTTCATGTTAATAAATAGATTATTTCATATTTTGAGTTGTCGATTGGTATTGTCTGGATTCCAATTTGTTTAGTTTTACGTTTTTTTGGTGAAAAGTCTGCGCTCTGTGCTCGGCACACGGGTTGGGCGTTGACAGATATGTTGCAGTTTGCTCACGGTCCTTGATGAATGATTAACACTTGATCTATGTATTTGTGTTATTTGCTAGTAAATATGTTGTCCTGAGAGTTCTATCTCTCTCATTTT
>JABUQX010122496.1:35000-39402 GCA_015478945.1 Trachelipus rathkii | reverse complement strand
GATATAAAGGATTTGCATACTACTCAGGTCCTTGAACAATGGCCCTGTTTACTTAAGTCTGAGTGGGTAAGTTCCTTTAAGACACGTACAATAAAGCAATTGGCCCAATCCACATGGAAATGTGGGAACCATTTCCAGTGGTCTAAGGCAATTGCTTTACACTACTAAATATACGAACATTGGACTTTAGGCTCATATGTTAATTGACCATTTATTCTTGACTGACAGTATCACCAATTAGGAACTTATCTCATTACGGTAGTTGCTTTGTTTACTTTGAAAAGTGATGCTTTCCTGATCTGACAATGTCTGCATGTTGCAAATATTTTATTGATTGTGATAATGATTATTTATCAAAGCTTTGAGTAATAACTTTTAATCCTTTTTTACATTTCAGATTAATGAGGATTTTAGGGCCCTAATACCCACTGCAATACATGACGGATTAGATGTCGGTTTAGACAAATTTGCAAAAGAACTCTTCACCAAACTCCCTGACCTTAAACGTGCTGCTGCTATTGAAGAGTTTGCAAAGCTGAAGCAATTAATTTCTGAAAGTGACCCAGGTATGATCCTATGAAAACTTCATGTAAATTGAATTACTTGTGTGCCAACAAACCCATGTATAATAATCGCTGACAACCTCTATAAAACATACATTCCAAAGCTAATGCATCTTGTAATAAAAACTTCACAAATCATTTTCATCTGCTTAATAGGAAAAAATTAAAGCAAACGAATATCACTTTCAGAAACGTCAGAAAGTGCTGCCCTTTTGCTGTTGCCTTTAGTTTTGCCACAAGGAAACGTAGTCATCAGAAAAGGAAGTAAAAAAGTTTCAATGGCGTCCAATTCATCGAGAAATGACAAATCTCAAGATTTTATTGAAGAATTTCTTGTAAGTGTGTTTGATATATATAATATATATATATATATTATATATATATATATATATATATATATATATATATAATATATATATAATATAGATATATATTAATATTATATATATATATATAGATATATATAATAATATATATTCTTCATCTACCTTTTTTTTTTCCCAAGACTGGGAGTAAGCGTACATGCATCAGAAAAGAAAATCAGTAGGAGAATTATGACAAAAGTCGAAAAGAAAGCCCAGCCTTACCGCCCCCTCTGTTCCCATTAATAGTAAGAACTCGTCGCAATTAGAAAAAATCCACCCTAGAGCTGCACGGGACCGCGACGTATCCTAACTATGTTAAATCGTCAAGTGTAGGGTTCCTCCTTCGCCCAGGTGGGCCACAACCATGAACCCCCTTACAACACCCCGCCATTCTCTTCTATCATCCACCTTTCTTCTCGTCTCTGCCAAACTCACATTTCTCTCCTGCAAACATTCCGGTTACTGACTCAATCCACTTTTCTTCGTCTCCCAGCCGCGGGCGGTTCCCAACCATTTCACCCACTATACATCCAGCTTAAACCAACCGACGATCATCATTCCTTGCCACATGACCAAACCACCAACATACTTTCATTTATTCTTCATTACCCTTTCTTCACACCACAACCACTCTCAAAATAAGTCATTCCTCATTTTATCAATCTTCTCACACCTAGCACACCCCTTAATTGTCATCTGAACACATTGAACTTTAGATATATATATATATTATAGTATATATATATAAATATATTATATAATATATATATATATATATATATATATATATATATATATAATATTTATAATAATATATATATATTATATATAATATATTATATATATATATATATATATATAAACAGTGATGTGTGTGGGTTTGATTGGTGCAAGAAGAAATAGGTTTTTTGGGGATGAGGTCATTAGCAAGGGAGGAGGTAAATAGGGTTTTAGAGTGAGAAAGTTTAAGAATTTGGCTAAATCTGCAGGTATAGATGAAATGACTGGTGAAATGATCAAAGAACGGATTCGAGAGATGGTGATTGATTTGATTTGGAAGTTGTGAAATAAAGCGTTTATGGAGGGTATAGTTCCGAGTGATTAGAGGAGAGCAAGTAATAGTCTGTACCCTTATATAAGGGTTAAGGAGATAAAGGGAACTGTAGGAACTATAGGGGAATTATTTTACTGAGTGTTGTAGGGAAAGATATATGCTGGTTATTTTAGTAGAAAGAGTGCGTCGAATTGACTATGGAGGGTATAGTTCCTGAGGGATGTAGGAGGAAAGCGGTAATAGAACCCTTGTATAAGGGTAAGGGAGATTAGGGGAAACTGTAGGAATTATGGGGGGAATTAGTTTACTGAGATGGTTGTAGGGAAGATATATGTGGTATAAGTGTCGCGAAGAGTGCGTCGAGTTGACTGAAGGACGGGATTGGTGAAGAACAGGTGCGTTTAGGAGTGTAGAGGATGTGTGGATCAAATCTTTACATTGAACAAATGATTGAGGAAATGAGAAAGAAGTATTTAATTGTATTTAGGTTTTATAGATTTAGCAAGGCGGGCGTTATAGAGAATTAATAGAAAGCCCTATGGCTTATGGCAGGGTGTTAATGATATGTTGTACTGGTGGGAGGCTTCTGAATGAAATCAAAAGTATTTATGACGATAGTGAAGCGCACACCTCAGTTCGTGTGTAAGAATAAATGTGTCAAAAGTGTATTGTGTAAATATATTAGCCGAGTGAGGCGAGGGGATGTGTTTATGGTCCCCTTTGGTTATTCAACTGTATATGGATGGGGTTTATGAAAGGAATTAAGAGATGGGGGTGGCAGAATTGGTGTTAATTATGAGAAATGGAGGTGATGAAGGAGTGCCCTACCTATATTTAATGCGGATGATTTGGTTTTGTGGTGATTTGAATCTGAAGAGTTTGAGAGATTGTAGAGAGAGATTGGCAGAGGGTCTGAAAAATGAGGGGTTTGAATAAACATAGATTAAGAGTAGGTGAGTGAAGACAGTCCTCGGTGTGAAGATAAGTTAGGATGTGAGCAGCTGCGAACAAGTGTCTGAGGTTTGAATATGTAACTACCGTATTCCTATATCTTTATTCTCTGAAAACTCCTGTACTCTCTCTCTTGTCGTTTTGCACTTCCTTCCCAAAACAAACTTATTCCCTTGCAGTATTCACATACATTCTCCTACCAAACTCCTCATTCACCTTTCTTCTACTCTCACTTAACAATCACGCCATACGTTTCTATTACCTGCAATAATGCCACTCGATAAACCTTGTCATATGCTTTCTCCAGATTCATAAATGAAATAGTCTTTTATTCCTCTTACCATTTTTTTTCAATGAACTGATACACTGTAAATATATGTTTGATTTGTTGATTAGTGTATATCCTTGTCTATGAAGGAAATTGGATTTAGCTAGGCGGATAATGTATCTTCATTATTGAATTTTATACTGTTTTTATAATAATGGTCATTCCCTTTGCAGGAAGGATCTAACTTACAGGAAGTTATTTCAAATAACAAAGAAAAAGAAAGACATCAACCTTTCATAGTTAGCATCTCCGGTGAAAACAGATCGAAGCCGTCAATCGTCAAGATTATATGCTGCGATAAAGTCATCAGTTGCTCCTCGCTAATCAAAGCTGTTGACACACTATTTAAATTATATTTTGTACTTGATTTAAAGTATCCGGTGTACTGCAAAAATACCTATTTATTTATGGAGTATTATTTTTATAAAATCGAAAGCTCGAACACTGGAGTTGTTCGCGAATTTTTGTCTAATTTTTAGTTCTATGATTTTATTATGCTCTTAGGTATTACAAATAATTTTTTTCATATTTTATAATTTCTATAATTTGCAATTTTTAAAAAAAAATTCTGTTTTTTTTTAAGTTTATATACTATATATTTATATATATTATATATATATATATTATATATATATAAATTATAATATATATATATATATATATATATATATATAATATAATATAAATAATTATAATAGACTATATATATATATTATATATATATATATTATTATAGTATATATATATATTAATTTTGCAACAAAAGATTACAAGTACATACTTTATTTTATATTTATTTTATAAAAGCTAAATCAAGTTCAATCTGGTAAATTTACATTGGGGCAAAGTGCGTCTCAGATGAGATGCTTGGCTTGAAATCTTCCACTCTTAATTTCAACAGCTCTTGTAACACCCCCAAATCTTTTGTACTCTGTCCTGCTACCTAATGCGATTTGTTTGGCTTCTACATATGTATCAAGGGAAGAAATAAGTTTCTCAATTTTATATGCATTATCAGCATCCAAATAGCCATCTTTTAAATCATTAGCAAATGCTACTGTACGATAGAAATTCTTATGCTCTTAGACGTTGCTTCAATAGTGGTAATTATTCATTATTTATTACTTTAAAAAGTGTGTTA
>JABUQX010122496.1:15000-27500 GCA_015478945.1 Trachelipus rathkii | reverse complement strand
ATTACAAATTATGATGCAAAATTAGCAAATACGTTTTTCAGGTGAAAGTCTCTTTCATTTTTGAGCTGTAAATGTCGCTTGCTTAGCTTTTACATCCTCTCATTGAAGACACTATATGGAAACTAGCATAAGGATTTTCTTGTAAAGATACTTTCTGGTAGGCTAGGCCAACACACCTTTTGCGGTGCGGTGCGCAAAATTTCGGTGCTTGGCTAATCCTACTTGGTGGATTTGCCTATAAACTAATTGAATAGGAATGCTTATAATCATTACAGTGAAAAGGTATGATATTATGTAAACCTGTTAACAAGTAATTTGAAGGTTGGGACAATAGACTACTAGAGAACTGCTCCTACTGGCTGAGTATCCGGCTTCTGGTGAAAGCAAAATTTTTAATATTTTAGGCCGGATCATCCGTCCTTCATCCAAACTTATAGCAGGAGTTGCAATATATATAATATATATATATATATATATATATATATATATATATATATATATATATATATATATATATATATATATAATATATATATATATAATATAATATATATATATATAGTATATATATATATATATAATATGATAGGACAAGTTACTTAACGCACCACCGGAAACGGGAGGTCGCGATCAAAAAAAAATTCTTAGCGAGTAGGATCTATGATACATTAAATAATGTTCTAGGGGCGAAATGGAATTTAAGATTTTTTTTTTTTTTTTTTTTTTTTTAGATGTTAAAAATGAGGTTAGTTTAGGTTACGTTAGGTTAGGTTAGTTAGGAAAAAATTTCATTTCGCCCCTAAAAGATCTATTTATGTATCATAGAGGCTACCTGTAAAATTTTTTTTTTGATCCGAGCTCCCGTTCCATGTGGGCGTTAAGTAACTTATACATAATATAATATATATAATATATATAATATATATATATATATAGATATATATAATATATATATATACATATAATATTATATATATATATATATATTATATATATTATGAATCCTTTGCAGAAATAAACGAAATAATTAAAACGAACGGGTTTTTCAGAGAGACATCCGCTCTCCTTTACTCAGATTTATAAATCAATCTTTAATGATTAAAATTGATATCCAGTTTATTGTATGTTAATTAATATTATTCACATTTAATATAAGTTGATAATAAATGATATATGAGGAGGTAGATTTGAATAATAAATGATAAATAATAAATAATATATGATACATAAATGTATGATGGGTCAACTTTGTCTCTTCCTATACTCACTCTGTGGCTTTTTGCCGACTATAACTTCGGCTCCGGCTCCGGCTCCGGCTCCGGCTCCATCATTTTAAAACCTGTCTCCTGCTATGGCTCCATCAATTTAAAATTGTTGTGCCCAGCTCTCCGGCTCCAGCGACATCATTTTAAAGTTACCCACCCTTGTCCGACTCCAACTTTCTTCATCTATAATAAATTCTTCCTCCATTTGCAGTTAGAAAATTATTGTTTAGCCTAAGGAGTGTAATGAATAAGTAGGATTATTACTTAGGCCTACTCCTTTATTTTTCTTATCATACAAATATGAAAAATATTTTGCTCCCCTCTCAAAACATTTTTTGCTCCTGCTTAGCCGAAAAGGTTGAAACCCCACTTCTCCGAAACGTTGAAACCCCACTTCTCCTACTGCCGATACCGGCTCTGTACCCTTTCTTAAAGAATAACTAAGCAGATACAATCTTAATTTTAATGTAAGTAGTTCCCTTTTTTAGCAGTTGGTGCATAGAGCACTAGGTATGGTTCGTTCGCAAACGAGTGACAATAAGGCCGATCATCTCATATATCTCTAAAAGTAATTGTACTTTCCATCCAATAATGATAAATGAAAGAGATATCCGGAATCAACTCCAGCTTGGAAAGACGCTGAAGTGTTTACTTCATGGGAACCAGGTTTCAAATATCTTATAAGATCGAATAAACGATACCAGGACTTACATGACCAGTAGTGATTTATATGATTCACTGCAAAAAAAAATTAAATTTATTAGCTATAAGTTATTTCGAATAATGAAGGAATATTGTATCAACATAGTTATTCTTTGAACATAAGAACACAAGAAAATGAAAGGAGGGACAGTAAGAAGTCACAAGAGTCTATCAAGGACTTCAAATCCCAGTCATCAATATAGGTATGGAATTCAGTGAGAGAAAGACCATTTATAAGTGGAATTCTATCAGAACTGATTCTCCCAGTAAGTAAAGTCAATGAGGTTCCTATCAAGACTGTCTCACATTCCAGTCATCAATATTTGGAATCTCAGAAAGAAGCCATTTGGAGCTATCAGACTAATCCCCCAAACAAGAAGTCACATGGGCCTATCAATTTCCTATACCAGCCAGCATTATATGGAATCTCGGTAAGGAGCCACTTGAGTCTATCAGACTGATCCATCCCAGTAAGAAGTCACGTAAGCCTATCGAAAGACTTCACATCCCAGTCATCAATATATTTAATCACAGAAAGAAGCCATATGGTTTTATCAGACTGATCCAGCCCAGCTAGAAATCACATGGTCCTATCACCTTCCCATCCCAGCCATCATTACATGGAATCTCAATAAGAAGCCACTTGGACCTATCAAAGACTGTCCCATCCTAGCTATCCGTACAAGTAATTTAAATTAAAAAAAAAATACTGCACAAATAATGTCTACATTATCTAACCACAGTAACTAACTCCCAATAAGTTATACCAAATTCTTTTACTAACGTAGATAGAAACCATAGAACAAAAGGCGTTGGGAAAACAATGTTGATCCATCGTTCGTGTAACATTTTAATAAAGAGAATATTTTTTTTTCAATTTCCTTTAAAAAAAAAAATTAATACTAATTACAAAATTTGATGATTTCACTAATAGTAATAATATTATTATTTAAATAATTATTAAATATTTTAAATTATTATAACTTTAAGCAGCTTTTACAAACAGAAATGAAGGAGAGCAGATGTCTTTCAGAAAGTATAGTTTATTTAATAATTTATTTTAATATTTCTTTGGTTTATTATATATACTTATTTGTACTCCTAAATATCATTATAGTATATATTTATTATATTTATATACTTATTTTGTTTATAATCTATTATAATATTATATATATTATATTTATATTATTATTTATATAATATATATATATATTTATATATATTATATTTTTATAATTATATATATATATATCGCAAAGCGTAATACTATATATTATAAATATATAGTATATATATATTATTATATGTATCAATATATTATAATATATAATATATATATATATATAATTCTTTGAAATATATATATTATTGTAATATATATATATTAATATAATATCGAGTATTTTATTTATTAACTGCCCTACAACATCAAACTTTTGTCCAAAAAAAAAATTTTTTTTTTTTGTGCATTGTTGAATTCATCTACGATAAATAAAATAGATGTTCTAAGGGGCGAAATGAATTTTTTTTATTTTTTGTCCATTTTCCCCCCTGCCCAGAGGCAAAACGTTAGGTTCACGGTTGGTTAGGGTTTAAAGGTTTAGGTTAGGTTTAGGTTAAGGTTAAGGGTCAGGTCACTCCTAGGAAAAAAATTTTCTTTCGTATAAAAAAAAAAGGAGGATTAAGTTGTGCGTTCTCGAAGTTGTTATAGTTATGTGGAAGATTGCGTGTATGTGTATGTGTATGTGTACGGTGTGTGTGTGTCGTGTGTGTGTGTGATGTGTGTGTGTGTTGTTTGTTGTGTGTGTAGTGTGTAGTGTGGTCGTCCGAGTAAAAAAAGAATGGAGTTTTGAACCGAAGTTTTTGACATTGAAAACAACCTTGTTCTCAATGTCCCAAAGGTGGAGTCGTTAGAAGGAGTTAGGGATAGAACTTAACCTTGAGGAACACCACCCATTTTTCTAAATTTAAACTGATGAACGCGGTTGGCCCGTCTTTTAATTCAAACAAGTACTTGCCTATACAACGACCGAAAAGGATATATAAAGAAGAAAGTTTGGACAGATCAGAGTTTTGTGCCAGACTTTATCGAAGACATTAGGTATGCGAGTCCAGCGCCATGGTAAGAGATTCACCGAAATGCAGAAGGGCAGATGACCAAGAAATCAAACTAGATAAAAGAAAGGAAGGAAAGAAGATCGGCGACAGCAGAAAGGAAAAGGGAAGAAAGAATCACACCAAGCAGTTATAAGAAAGGGAAAATGATGCCACGCAGATTTAGAGCAATATGGAAAGATGAATCACCGAAATGCAGAAGGGCAGATGACCAAGAATCAAAGAAAGAGAAGGGAAAGGGAAAGAAGATCGCCAGCAGAAGGGAAAGGGAAAGAAGATCGCCAGCAGAAGGGAAAGGGAAAGAAGATCGCCAGCAGAAGGGAAAGGGAAAGAAGATCCCCAGCTAGATCAGGATTAAAAAGGAAAAGAAGAAGTGAACGCCAGCAGAAGGGAAAAAGGGAAAGAAGATCGCAGGCAGAAGGGAAAAGGGATAAGAAGAATCGCCATGCAGATAGGGAAGGGAAAGTAAGATTCGCCAGCAGAAGGGGATAGGGAAGAAGATTCGCCAGCAGAAGGGAAGGGAGAAAAGATAGTATCACCCAGACAGAAGAAGGAAAAGGAAATGACAGAAGATCAGCCAGCAGAAAGGGGAAAGGGAAAGAAGATCGCAAGCAGAAGGGAAAGGAAAAAGAAGATCCGACAGCAGAAGGGAAGAGAGAGGAAGATCCAGCAGAAGGAAAAGGGAACGAAGATCGCCAGCAGAACACTTCTTACGAATGCCATTCTGGCGATCAGAGATCAGATTAGAGGATTTGAGGCATTTTCAAATCTTTCTGCTACTGATAGATTCCAAAACTTTAGAAAGAATAGAAGTTAGATGGATACTTTGAGGGTTAAGAGGGGGGTCCTGGTCCCCCTTTTTCGGCACAGGCTGAATCAGCTCACGTTTCCAGCTAAAAAGAAAGGTAGAAGTAAAAAAAAAAAAAAAAAAAGTTTATGGTCTAGGCAGGATGCAAACTTGGAAACACAAGTTTTGAATAGGATATAGTATATATAATAAATAATATATATAAATTACAATTATAATGTATATTATATATATAATACTAATATAATATTATATATTATTACTTATATATATATATTATTATGAATATATATAATTTATATTTATTATTATATAATAATATATATATAATATTATTATATTAAAAGTAGTTTTATAGTGCATACTGATGTGTTTCTTTCGCACTCACAAGGCTGTGTACAAAGATGCCGGTTGAGAAACTGTCATAATAATAATAGTTTAGTAGTAATTATAAATGCCATTTCAGATGTCTATATTGCACTTACGTAACAGTATTGTGTTACTGAATCTTTAATATATTATAGATATATAATATATTTATGAATATTTATAGAATCTATGATATAAGATATATCATGATATAATATTATCACATTAAATTATTTCTTTATATTTATATATTTATATATATATTACCTTTTATATATTTTATTATATTCTGAGGAAGAGGAGAAATGTTTGAGATTTAGAAGTAAAATATTGAATTGGTGAAAGAGTCGATGATGATGAACACAAGTTAAAAGTGAAACAAGTTGAAGAAAATAAACGCTTACGGAATAGAAACACAAGAAGAGGGCATTGGTAATAAGGAGACAGTAAGAAGAAGAAGAGAAAGAATACAACAGGAACAAGCAACAAAAACGACAACCACAATGAGTTCTGTTTATGTTATATCAAATTTAGACCAAGTCCTTATTTTTGTATATCTGTTCCTTATCCGCACAGTTGGGGAAACTATAAACAATCTCATTGTTCCGATTCTATTTAAGAAATCATTATAAGAAGAAACATATTTTACCGAATTATATTTATTTTTGTTATTAAAATTAACTAAATTACCCTTTTTTCATTTTACATTAACATTAAATCTGAATATTCCCATAGAGAGAATTTAGGCCCTTAGTTTTATATTTAAATAAAAATGAGAGAAAAACAAAGTCTATTCTATTACACTCTTTCTCCTTTATGGAGAGAATGAAAAATTGAAAAACAAAACAATATTATATGAAAAAAATATATAGAAAAAGATATAAAAGTAGGATTTCTATATCCCTGACTTATTTCCGTAATTTCATAAAAACAAAGCCACCACACCAATAAAACAAATCACATATTATAAATCTAATTATACAAAAAACTATATATCACACTATTAATAACTATATTAATTTCTTATAAATTGAAACACATTCATTTAAATTTGATATATATATTATTTAATTTTGCACAGTTACTGTAAAATAACCTTGCCATTTTTTTTTAATCGCTCTCCACACTCATTTCACAGGTAAACATTCAGACTGAAAGGAGAATCAGGTTTGTTCACTGACCAAGGAAACCTGTTTTTTAGAGTATTTTTGTTATAAAATTTTCAGTCGTTTTCCGTGTACGTCCATCATAGCGAAGAAAAATTTTTGCAACTCTTTAATTGCTATACTCATTAATTTTGGTCATAGCCACAAAATATGTCAGTGTATCATATATAGCTGGATGGTAGCATGGTTATTCTTAGGTAATACGCAGAATACTCGTTAGATACGGTAGAGAGTGTTGGATATAATAACAGTCAACAGCGCTGTGCGAGTATATATATTTACATACGTGTTTGTATATTACATTAGAATAATAAATTATATATGAAATCATATCATACTTTATTACTATATTTGTCCTTTCATTAACTTATTATATAATATAAATATTAATATTATTTAATATTAATTCCAATATAACATATTATTATAAACTAATATATATAGTATATGTATATATATATATATAGTATTATATTATTATATATATTGGATAATCGTGAAACATCTAGAGAAATTTATTTTTTACATATTCACCTCAAATATCCGCTACATCCAAAGTCTAATATCCGGAAATGAACCTCTTATAAAGAGGAGCAGATAGAAACTAGTGAATACAGAATTTAATAGATAGTAGCCCCGAGTCTAGATAGATAGACAAATATCGAATGGAGAGAAACTCGAAGACAGACTGATAAATCGTCTTACAAATACGTACTGATACATTGAATGAAAATTACTTTTTTGAATAGGATCTTATCCAATGAATAGAATATTATATGAAGCAATCTTCGTTTTATTACGGAGTAATGAACATAAGATAGATAGAATGTTAAAAAATATATATGTAGTGTATTGGATCGCTATAAGATTAAATAACTTTATGATAGATAACTTGATACTAATTAGTTGATTAGGTATTAATTTTGAAAGACATCAGAAAATGAAGACAGATTTAAAAATATATAGTAGGGTAGATATTGTATTAGTATTTGTATTTTAAGATTTAAGAATCAGATAACGCTGGGGTGACAACTGTAAAAAAAAAAAAGATAGATAGAATGTAGAGAGTTAGAAAGAGTGAGAAAAAAGGATAGAAAATAAGATAGATAGATAGATAGATAGATAGATAGATAGATAGATAGTGGGGTGACATCTGTAAAAAAAAGATAGATAGATGTTGCATGGATAGATGATGCATGGATAAATAGATAGATAGATAGATAGAATAGATAGATAGATTAGATTAGATAGATAGATAGATAGAATAAGAATAAAAGTGAGGGAGTGACAACCTGTAAATAAAAAAAATAGATAGATGTAATGCATGGATAGATGATGCACATGGATAAAAAACGATAGAAAAGGAGTTTAGAGTAGTAATTTGATATGGTAGGTAACTATGATTAATTAGTTCTGATTAGATTATATGAAATAGATAAGAATACTCTTGTTTACTCACAAAGGCAGTATATAATTTTTATTAACACTTCATATCACAATTAATAAATCATTTATAATATTTAAACAAAATAAAACAAAAGCTTTTTTGCTTTAATTCAGCGGCGGGAATGTAGCGATTGAAGGTACAGAGGGGTAGGGGGTGAATGGTCTACATTTCAAAGAGGTCTATACCAAATCAAACAGGCTATATAACATATAAATTTAATTTCCTTTCGGGGTATTACTGGCACAGAATCTGAGAAAATTTTCTATTGACATAATTTTTATTGTGTGACGGCTTAGGATACCTAATTTACATTTGTGTATCCCACACTGACCTTTTTTGGAAAGCCAAGTGGGTTCATTTTTTAACGTCTATTTTTTATGTGGGTAACGGACACCCCCACTTTCCCAACAATCTTAGTTGTAATTGCCCAAAGAAACCCCCCCCCCCCATCTCCCTTCATTTGGGAGAGGCAGGAAATGTGACTAAGTTTTATTTTTAAATTATAAGGTAAAAAGTTACTTAACCGAATCCCACTACCGGAACGGGGCTCTGATCAAAATAATTCTATTTCACACACTAGCGTAAGGCAATGCTATGATACATAAGACATATGATGTTTTAGGAGCGAAATGAAATTTTTTTTTTCCTAACCTAACCTAACCTAAGCTATATATATACCTAAAATAACCTAACCTGACCTAACATAATCTAACCTCAGTACAACTTGTAAATAAAAAAAGGTTATAATAATAATTGTAATTTCAATTTCGACCCCTAGAAATTCTATTTTTCCATGTGTCATAAGATGCTAACCTGTGAAATTATATTTTTTTTTTGATACCGAGCTCCATCGGAGATTCTGTGTGGGCGTTAAGTAACTTTGTCCTAAATTATACATGGTATGATACAGATAAATAATTTTACTAAAAAAACTGCTTTAGTAGAAACTCATTTTTATTATTTTCTAATGGCCCAGGGGATCTTTTAATCGACAGCATGATGTGCGGCATTATTTTGAAACATAATTTTTTATCAACGTGATATAGGTAAAAGGTTGAGTGACGGCATCAGGTAGCGGTAAAGTGCCTGTAGCGAAGTGACGTATACCACTAACACAATAATCCAGTGTACCGGCTGCGAAAATACATTTATAACGAAGATTATAAGCAGGTCCGGTGCGGTGCGGTGGATACGGTGGCGTGGCGCAATTTGAAAATAGAGCTCGCGGAATGCGGCGCAATTTTCAAAATATAGACTTAATTGACGGTGCGATGTGCAGGTAGTCTCACATATAACAAAAATCGCAGTGTACACGTCCTATGCCATTTTCAAATATACAGAGGTGCGGTGCGACATTGAAAAATCAGAGGTGCGGTTGGCGGTGCAATTTTCAAACAATATAAGACTTGCGGTGCGGTTCGTCGCGAACTAAAAATGACTTATGGTGCAGTGCGGTGCGTGGTGCTCTTAGCCTGGTGCGGTCGGTGTGGTGCGGGTGCGGCAAAGTTTACGGTTGATCGACCAACCCTAATGTATGGTCTTCATATGGTGGTTTATCTTTCATTTTATTAAAAGTAAATATTAACAATGCACTGTCATGAAAGATACATATTATTTTAATTATGTTAGAATTAGCTCCCACCTTTAAAACTTCGCGCCCTATAGAGCTTACTGCTGTTTCTTTATCAAGTTCAGCGCCCCCAATAATTGCATTGTGAGTCCAAAGAAGGAGATTTATACTCTCATCAAGAGGGATCCGAACACTAAGACTCCGACGTCGCGACGTTAATCAGTTAACCGGGCGCTCTATCCACTAGGTTGACTAGGCCTCCACGATTCCCAATAAAAGAACGTTACAAGTCTAGCTTATAAAGCCCTCGGTCATTTTAGTTATAATTGAATGAGTAATACAAATGTACGTGAAAAACTTTTTGTATTTTAAAAAAAATTTGCTTCTATATCACTCCGCGTACGGGAATAACTGACATCTCCAACATCCTTATTATTTGGCATCCTCTACTTTGACTTTTAATTGGGAGTATGGAGAGTGTGAAGGATAGAGCCGAAAGCCTTCTTTTTTTTTCTTTTTTTTTACAATTATTCAACAAATGGATTCATATAGTTGCATCACGAAAACTCCAGAGAATGTGGAATTTTTAAATATAGTTTACGACTTGAGTAAGGAGAAATATTCATCAGATCTCTCGCAGCATCATAATCTTGTCTCCACACTGTCCATATCAGTCTTACTATAAATTGGTCACACATTCTTCCATTTGAAAGTTTTCAAGAGGATCAAGCAAAATCCAATTCGATCAGATTTACTACTTTATACCTTTTTTATAATAAACTCCCATAAGGAGTTACTAGGGGACAGGGGGGCTTGTTCCCCCAAGAAATCAAATCACAGGCTTGCTGAAATTCTCAGAAAAAAGGGCCATGGGCCACCCCCCCCCCAAAAAAAAATACCTAATTTCGCCAATGATGACCTCTTTTGGAAAAGAGTAATAAAAGCTAGTGGACACTTCGCATTGAGGAAAAAAAAAGACCTTTAATGAACAAGTCAAAGTGGAAATAATGAGGAAAGTGATAGATTTTTACTTCACGGAGATGCATGATTTTTCGTACAATAATTGGTGCCACGAGCACATTACATAATCTGTGGTGTCAACATGTATAACATCAATAGTGCCACAGTCAAATAATGGTGCCATAACTAT
Organism: Trachelipus rathkii; assembly: GCA_015478945.1. Classification (NCBI taxonomy): domain Eukaryota; kingdom Metazoa; phylum Arthropoda; class Malacostraca; order Isopoda; family Trachelipodidae; genus Trachelipus; species Trachelipus rathkii. The sequence continues at coordinate 16,905 of JABUQX010122496.1, read as the reverse complement.
GTTAAACATAATGAAGCCACAGTACAATAATAATGGTTTTTTGCCCATACAGTTCAACAGTTATGGAGCCACAGTATAACAATAATTGAGTGCCACTAGGTACAACATAATGGTGCCACAGTACAACATAATGGTGAAACATGGACAACATATGGTTGCCACAGGCAAATATAACTAACGGTGGCCACAGTATAGACGTAATGGTACGCAACAGAAACATAACGGTGCAAAGTAACAACATAATGGTCACAATACAGCATAAATGGTGCCACAGCTATAACAAACTGGTGCACAGTACATACATAATGGTGTCCACAGTAACAGTGACAAAATGGTGGCCACAGTACAACTAATGGTGCCACAGTATAACATAATGGTGCCAGTATAACAAATTGGTGCACAGTACAACATAATGGGGTGGCCACATTACAAAACATAATGGTGGCCACAGTAGTATAAGGTATATGGTGACCGAATCAATACAACCATAATGGTGCCACAGTACACATCAAATGGTACCTACGAGTTCGTACATCAATGTTGCCAAGTAAACATAATTGGTACAAATAACAGTAAAGCATAAAGGTTCCACAGTAAACATAATGGTACCAAAGATACAACATAAGGTGTCAATGTTAATTTCCTGGCTTTCTTACCAAATGGTTACCTGGACAGATAAACATATGCAAATGCCAGACAAACAACTAGTGTCCACAGTACACAATAATGGTGGACTCAAAGTAACAACATAATTGTAGCACAATCAGTAACAATATAATAGTAACACATTACAGTATACTGGTGCCCATTTTAGTACTACATAATGGGTGCCGGACTAATACAAACAATAATGGACATAGTACAAACTTCATTTGAGTGCCAGATTATAACATTTGAAAATTGGTGCCTAGTTACAACATTATGGTTCACAAAAACAAACATTGGATACCACAGTACAATCATATGGTGCCACAGTTATAACATATGGTGCCACTGTACAAATATAATGGTGCCCACCACAAATGGGAGCCACAGACAAACAATAATGGTGCCACAAGTATAACATATGGTAACAACAGATACAACATAATGGAGCCTACAGTACATGAACATAATGCATAGTACAACATAATGGTGCCACAGTACAACATAATGGCGACACCTTAGGAACCAGTAACAACATAATGCGTAGCCACAGTACAACATATGGTAGCCACAGTATACTAATGGTTCACAGCCACAACTAATGGTACCACGATGCACAACATAGGGTGCCTGCAGTACAACTTAATAGGTGCCGACAGTAACAATATATGGTGTCAACAGTAACAACATGATGGTGACACAGTACAACATGAATGGTATCCATTAATACAGTTATAACATAATGATGCCACGTACAACATAATATGTGCAACAGTACACAGTCAATGGTGCCACAGTACAACATAAGGTACCACATTTAAACATAAATGGTACCTTGACAGCACAGGATAATGATTGTCAGCAGTATCAACATAATGGAGCCTACAAGTACATTTTACATAATGGGTACCACAGTTACAACATAATTGGTGCCTAAAGTATAGATCATATGAGTTGGTGCCATATGTATCAGCATAATGGTGGCTAACAGAACAACATAATGGTGCCACAGTACCGACATGAAGTTTTTGCCACAGTAGACTATAAGGTTGCCAATGTCGACATATATGTGTGCTCTTTACAAGTACATCGAACATAATGGTGCCACGAGGTTAACATAAAAATGGTGGCACGTACAATAAAGGATACCACAAAGAAAACAAGATACCTGGTGCCACATTGTATCCGACCATAATGGTGCTCACAACAGATATAACATAATGGTGCCACAGTCCAATACAACATAATGGGCGGCCACAG
>JABUQX010122496.1:0-2500 GCA_015478945.1 Trachelipus rathkii | reverse complement strand
TTGGTACTATTTTTAGCAACATTTCCTTGAAGTTTAGGGATGACGTCAGAAAGATTTCTAGGATAAATTTTGCCTTCAGTTTAGTGGAAATTATCTCGAGTTTGTGTCTAGTGGGGATTGTCACTTATTCTGAATAGCTTACTTGTGTTCTGTTTTTAAGTTAGTGAGAATCGCGTTGTAATTGTCTTATATTTAAAAGACATTTTCTAAATCGTCGTATATAAAGATATAAAACATGGTGCCAAATGAAATTTGAAAAAGAAAAAAATTTGATAATTTAAACATGGAGGAATTAGCATATTTAAAAGCTGCTAGAAATCTTTTTAAGTGGATTAATTTTAGAGGAAACTCCAATATTTACTTTCCTCTGACCAGAATAATTATTTATTTACTTTTATTTGTCCTTTATGTAAAATTATAAGTGTAGTCGATATTCGGCGAGAATTTCGCTTGGAAACCATGTTCGTAACATGATTTGACTCACTCATTATAGTGACCTTGTACATGATTCTGAGAGTTCTACGTAATCAATTTCAGTATTTTACAGTCTACTCTAGAGTCTAGACTCGGGATATAATAGTGAATAGTCCGATCAATATATGGATGTGGAATTATTATTTATTATCATTTTATATATATATAAATATATATATATAATATATATATATATATATATAATAATATATAATATATATATTATTATATATAGATATTATAATATATAATATATATATTATAATATATATATTCTATATATAATATAATATAATATATATATATATATAATTATATATTATATATATATATATATATGCACAAGTGCTTCTGGAATGACAATGACAAAAATCCCCAAATTTCCCCTACTGTATTTCCAGCGAAAATTATTTTTCCCTAAATAATTGATTTCTCATTCCAATCTCGTTCTAGGTTTATATATATATATAATATAATATATATATAATAAAGAAAATGGTATAAATTATATAATATATATATATATATATATATATATATATATAATATACACCGGTATAATATCATAATATATAGGTATTATATATATATAATATAAATATATATATATATATATATATATATATATAATATATATACATATATAAATATATATATATATAGTATAATATATATACCGTATATATATATATATATAAATATATATATATATACTAAGTATTATATATATATATATATATATTAAATAATATAATATTATATATAATATAAATATAATATATAATATATATAGTATATATATATAGATTATAATATATTATATATATAATCAAGTATATAATATATATATATTATATATATATATATATATTTATATATACTATATATATAGTAGAATATAATATATATTATATAGTATATATATATAATATATATAATATGTATAATTATATATATATATATATAATATATATATAATGATATATATTATATATATATATAATATATATATATTATATATATATTATATATATATATTATATATATAATATAATATAATATTATATAAGTATATATATATATATTAAATATAAAGAACGATTTTTGTTTGGCCCCCCCGAAAAAAAAATTTCTGGATACGCCACTGTAATATATAAAAGATATATATAATATATATTATATATATATAATATAAATATATATATATATATATATATATATAATATAATAATATACGGATATAATATCTTATTGACTATTATGATCCATTACAATTTCTTTTATATATATTACTAACAATAAATTTTCAGTGTTGATAAATAGGATCAAAGAATTTTAAATTAAAAAAGAAAAGGTAATTTAATAAAATCGTAATTTTTTAAGCATCGTACGTTTGGTAGCTACTGGGAGAACGAGAAGATTCCGTGGACTTAGTTTACGATCCAGTTTTGAATTTTTTTTTTTTTTTTTTTGAATCTATCATTTCTAGTATATGATCTCTAACAAATCAATTTAAGTAGCAACGGACATGATTAAAATAATATAGGACTTATACTTTTAGACTCCGATCCAGTTCACTTTTTCAACAAAGAATACCCCAAGGGTAAACCGCAAAGATGGCAGGAGTCTGGTCTCTCGCCTCTCCGAGGGGAACGTTAGGGTAGGACTATTTCCCCCCCCTACCGGAGGCTCTCCGGAACACCCCGGCTCTTTCGGTATTTGGGTGTCCGCAGGGTTCCTCCGCCCTTTGGATATTTGGGTGTCGCGGGGGTTCCTCCGCCCCTTCCCTTATGGGTTATGGAAAACGTTCCCCCCTCTGTCCCCCGTCGGCTCGAGCCCCCTAAATTTTTTATTATATATTTTTTTTTTTTACTTTTTTTAATAAGCTTAACGCTTGATTCCCCAATATGAATTGTTTTTATTTAAGTCTACTTTTCCGAGATATTTCATTTTTGAAATTATTTTTTTTTTTTACATTTTTAATAAGCTTTAATACGCTGATTACAAATATAAATCTCTCTGTGGT
>JABUQX010122495.1:20000-32330 GCA_015478945.1 Trachelipus rathkii | reverse complement strand
ATTGCCTTTAGGCTTTGAAAAAAAAAAAAGAGTTTAATTGGTGGTTAATAATGTAAACAAACACCTAATGATAAATCGCAAAGATTTAATCAAAATTGCCAGGCGATTTACGTTTTACATGTAGCCGCGTGAACGGGTCTGTGGGCCCTCTTCGCTCCGCTCATCTATATGACCCACCGGAATGATTTCCACGCTGTAATCCCCCCGCCCTAGTTCCTATTATCTCCTCTTCATATTCTAGTCGAGCTTTAGGAAACAGGAACTCGAAATCAGTTTAGTTACTTATTATTATCTATTATTATTATTTTATTATTATTTCTATTTATTATTATTATTTTATTATATTAGTTATTATATTGCTATTACTTCATCTATTATTATTATTATATTATTGATGTTCTTTCTTTAACATCTTATATAATTGCGATTATTATGCAATATTTAACATCTACAAATATAAAAGAACGAAGGGATGGACAGGCCTGGACACCTTGGTGATGTGCCTTGAAGGGAGCTCGGTTGCTTATAACTGTTCTTGAATCCAGTTTTTGGCTTGGAGGATAGCTCAGTCGTAAACGCCACCGCGGTATATTGTCTCAGTCGGCAAAACAATGGCGATTGAGTTCTCACAAATCCGGGAAGGCAGTTAATCATTTAACCTTTCCTATTATATGTTCTTTCTGTGATTATGATTATTATATTATTAGTATTATTTATATTATTATTATTATTTATTTTATTATTTATAATATAATTATTTATACTATAATATAAAAAGTTAAAATCTATCTAAACTAACGAAACTCAACATAACCTTTACTTATTTACACTGTTCTTAAATGACGTGAAGATCGCTGTTTTTAACTTAAAAAAATTATCATGTAGAAGCTCAAAAAATGTCAATTCATAATAATGATATGATTTTAAAACAAAACATTGAAAATAACTGAATAATATTCTAAAAAAGGATAAGAGAATGAAGTTAACATAGTATGAATAATTTTATTTTAGAATTTAAATTAGAATGGAAATATATTTTTGCATTGCACAAAAGAAAAATAAATTTTAAAATAAGAAATAAATTAAAAAGAATTAATTAAAATGTGAAAAAAAACATTAATGGAACTATCACATTATTTAACTTTAACATATAATGCACCACCTTAAAAAAAGGACTAAAACCTGTGGTTTGCATATAATAGTATATTATAGTAATTATATATATAAAAAAAAAATATAACTTATATATATTAAGATAATCTAATAATCTTAACATGAAAATAAAAATAAATTAATTATTATAATATGAATAAGACTAACTCAAAAATATAATATTATAAATAATATATAATTATTATATATATTATATATAATTAATTAATTTATTTTATTTAATACTGTATCTTTTTTATTTTTTTTGTTAATTTTATAATTTTATATTTATACTAATATATAATTATTTAATCAATATACAAAAGCGAGATTAAATCTGGGCTATATTTATTAAACTTAGCCGTTGAAGTAACAAGATATCGAATATATAGAAAATTTTTAGCTCTGATATATCGATATTTTGGGCGATATTTCTTAGGCGATATATCGATATTTCGATATTTTTCTTAATATCGAAAGCCGATTTTTTTATCAAACAAATTTTTTTTAAACTCCGGAAAAAATAAAATCTTATTCCCTTTCCCGAACCCCTGACGGATGAATCTCTTTCTTGCCCCATAGTTGCGTTCTTCGATCGGCCCCCACAGTGTCGTGTAAAAATAAAAGGGTTATCACCCTTGGTGAATGAGACTATCGTCTTTTTCCATTAACCTAAATATTTTCTGTGAGAGCGGGACGATATGACACCTACCACATAGTCATAATGTCTTCTGAAGATTACACTAATCGACGTATTCAGCTATTCAGTGATCAAGTGAATATTGCGACCCATAAAATTTTGGAATGATAGTAAAAATGCTTCCTTGCTAATGTTTATGTTAGCATGAATATCTTACGTGTAAATGACGACTCTCTCAGTCTGTCAGTCATATACAGAAACAGGATCCTCTCTCACAATGTTTGCTCAAATGAAAGGAACAGATTGACTTCCGAGCATATCAATCAGTTAAGTCTTTTTAGGATGCATAGGAGTCGTCTCCACAAGGTTGGGTACGTAAAGTAGATACTTGGGGAGTACGCCAAAAAAAAAATAATAATTTGTTTATATGACTTATATATAATGGTTGACAATATTAAATTGGTGATATTATTTACTTATATGTAAAAATAAGACGTACTTATTAGATATATATAATATTATTATTAATATTATATAATATATATTATATATTATATATTTATTATATATATTACTATAGTATTCCACGATAAGTAAACATGCAGGTATACAAAACAAAAACAATAACTTCTACAGAAAATAAATAAAATTTTATTAATCAGGAGACGTTTTTATCATGAATTATAAAAAAAAAATCAATAATAATAATCGGTAGTTGATAAAATTTTAAAATTGTTAAATGTTGGAGTAAAAGTCTGTATTGATAATGATATCATTTTCTTGGAGAAGAAGTCAATTGTAGAGTTTCTTCTCTCATTTCGTCTTTGCTGGTGTAAGTTAAGTGTGCCATATTGTCTCTCTCGATTTTTTTTTTAACTAAAAGATTATCTTCAACGGTAAACGACAATAGAGACATGAGCGGTGTCTCGGCTTCACACTCCCCTAAAAAGGAAAAAAAAAGAATAATTAATCATTTTTCTCCAGAGCAAAATAAAAAATAATATTTGGCAACTCTTGCTCTTCTTCTACTGCAGAAACGGAAGCTTGCTCAGAGTCGTACTTTGCCTAGATCAAAGATTGTACTATACTATTTAAGGTGTTATTAATAAATTATATAAGAATCATAAAATAATTTTTTTTAAGTTCATCGATGAATGCTTGCTGAATCTAACAATGTACTTTATTTCTGATAGCTGTTATAGTTTTTTCAGTTACAGGTGCTTGAGGGTTTTCGGAGGCTGGATATTATATTATATATATATATTATTATATATATTATATTATATATATTATTTTTACTATATATATAACTCTTATTATTTATATTATATATACTTAAATATATATATATATATTCATCTATTATAATATATATATATATTAATACCTACTATATTAATAATTATATATATACGGTTTGAATATACTATCTCATATATATATATATTATGAATATACATAATATAATTATATATAGTATATATAATATATAATATATATATATACAATAGTATATATATTATATTATATATATATAGGTTATAATAATATATATCTATATATAAGGGAAATTATGTAAATGATTAAAAGGAAAGGAATTAAAAATAGCAATCATAGTTTTATTTTCCTTTTTTTATGAAATATTTTACATAATTTATTATATTATGTCGTGAGACTGTTAAAAGACTTATGCAGTCCCAGGTCGAGACCAGCACCTGATCCTGAGTTACGGGTAGCTCGTGGAGGTGTGTTTCAGTGTACTGCTGGACGAAGATATCATTGCCAGAAATCTATACCGGAACAGGACTCCTGTTAGTTGGTTTACAGTTAACATACTACCGACTAGTCTAATCATTTACTGGCGATTACGATTGTTTCGCTCAAATATGTTAATTAACTAAATTAACGATTTGATAATAGCTATTAACTAAAGAGCAGTATTTGGGGTACAATTCCATACAGTTTTGTTATGATAGTCGTCTGGATTCCAGTATCGAACTTCTTAAAATATTTTTCATTTTATTACTAAAATTTAATTAGATTTTTCTTAAATCCAGACTATCTCAGAGTTCGGTCCAAAGTATCCAGTCTGAGATTCTTACCACCATTTAAATAATTTCTTGTTGTATTTTATAATTTTAATTTTGTACTTAATAAAGAAATCATTTGGAATATTCCTAGCTTCATTAATCCACAAATTATTTTTCATTATTTAGTACAAAAAAAAGTGATTTTTTATGATTATTGTTTAATTTTTTTTCTAGTGAAACTGTCGAATTTTCTTATTTATATTTATTCACTCGTCCCAAAAGTCAAAACACCCCTCTAGTTTTCCTCAAGATCTCAACATCACGCTTTCTAGCCAACTTCGTCTTCAACTTCTTGAGTGGAACTTGAAGTTTGTGTGAACCTAAGGAGTGAGGTACCTCTCTTTTTCCATTATCTACCACTTTTTTCTTCTTGTAATACGTCTGCTTCATATTTATAAATTAAAGCCTTTCTCTCTTCTCTCTTCTCTCTCTCTCTCTCTTTCTTCTCTTTCTCTCTCTCTCTCTCTCTCTTTCTCTCCTCTCTCTTCTCTCTATATATATCTATAATATTTATATCTATATATTACATAACTATATATATATACTATATACTATACATAATATATATACTATATACTGATAATATATATATATGACAAGTTACTTAACGGCCGAACACGTATGGGAGCATCAAATATACTATTTAGACTACAAATATACTATTTATTATATTATATTATATAATATATATCATATTAGTATATATATATATATCATTATATATATAAATATTCTCTTATATTATATAATATATAATATAAATATTATATATAAATATAATATATACTATATATTATATATATAATAATATATATATTATTTATATATATATATTATTATATATATAGATATATACTATATATTATATTAATATATATTAAGATAGTATTAAACCGTAATACTGTAAAAACCTAACAACTGCTCATTGTTTAAGAACGCAAATAAATTTGTTAACAACATCATTTTTTTTATTGTAAATTAAAAAAAAATCGATATCCCTAAAACTTTATTTATTTTTTTTTATGAGTTTTAATTTATTTTGTAAGTTTCATTTTACTGAAAATGCCCTGATTCCAAAAATGTATTCAATTTAAGTGTAGCTTCGTTATTTGTTACTAGTGCGTCGCCTTCTGGAGGATAGGCATATATATATACTATTATATATTATAAGTTATAAGAATAATTAAATATTATATATATATATATATATATATTATATATATATATATATATTATTATAGAATATAATATATATATTATTATATATATATATATAAAATATAATTATATATATATATGAATATTATAATATATATTTAGTATATATTTATATTATATTCTATTATATATATAATTATATATTATATAATATATTTATATATAATTATTATCTATATAAATATATTATATAGATACTATATATAATATATATTATAATTATTATAGTATTATTATTAGAAACTTTTACCGTATTATATATATATGCTATATATTTATTATATTATATATAATAATATATATATAGATATATATATAAATACTAATATTTTATATATCTATATATATATATATATATTATATATATCCTGATAATTATATAGTAATATATATATATATATATATATTATAATATATATATCTAGATCTATATATTTCATATATATATATATTATATATATATTATTATATTTAGATATATATATGATTATATCTTATACAAATATAATCGGGATTTAATTATAATCCGATATATCGAAAATCGTTTACTTTTTCTGGCGATAATATCTGGAAGGCGATATGATATTTTTTTAAATTATCGATTATATTCCGATTTATCGATATTTTTTTAGATATCGGGCAACCCTTATATAATATATATATATATTAATATAGACTATATATATATACTATTTATATATATAATATAATATTATATATTTATATATATAATTATATTAATATATTATATATACTATATATATACTATATATATAATATATATATATACTTATATTGTAATATATTAGATATATATTATATTATATTATACTATATATATATATTATAGTAACTTGTTATATATTATATATATATCTTCCTTATAATATAAATGTATATTATATATATATAGTATTAGATATAGATAGATGATTTTATTTGTATATTATATTATAATTATATATTATTATATGTATATATATATATTGGTATTATTATATTATATATATATTATAATATTATATATGTTATAAATATTATATTACTATATTTTTATATAGGTATACGGTATAGTTTATTTAATATATATATTTATATATATATATATAGTACTATATTTAATATATTATATATTTATATTATATATATATAATATATTATTTAAATATTATTTTATATATATATATATTATATATATAATTATTATAGGTGATATATATATATATATAATATATATATATATTATAGGCCTTCCCTCCAGATTAGGGCGGACGCCATAGTTAACAAAATAACGATTAGCTTACACTTAAAAATTGAATACATTTTTGGAAATCAGGGCATATTTCAGTCTGTGAAATTACAAAATTTAAATTAAAACTAACATAAAAAAAAAAATAAATAAACGTTTTAGGGATGTACGATCTTTGTTTTATTTTCAACGGCAAAAATATTGTTGTTACAGATTATTTGCGTTTCTTAAACAATGACAGTTTTAGGGTTTACAGTATTACGGTTTAATACTAAACCTATTATATCTATATATATATATATTATATATTATATTATATATATATATATATATAATATATATATATATATATTATATATATATATATATATATATATATATACTTATAATATATATAATATTTTATATATATATATAATATATTATATATATATATATATATTATAATATATAATATTAATAATATATATTAATAGTATATATACTAATATATATATATATATATATATATATAATTAAATTGATCCGATCTCCCGTTCCGTGTGGCCGTTAAGTTAAACTTTGTCCATATATATATATATATATATATATAATAGGATATATATAATATATTATTATTATATAACTATATATATATTATTATATATATATATTATTATATATAGAGAGAGAGAGAGAGAGGAGAGAGAGAGAGAGAGATAGAGAGGAGAGAGAGAAGAGGAGAGAGAGAGAGAAGAAGCTTAATTTATAAATATGAAAGCAGACCGTATGTACAGAAGAACAAAGTGGTAGAAATTGGAAAAAGTATCCTCACTCCTCAAGGTCTTCCAAACTTTTCAAGTTCTCCAACTCAAGAGGTTGGAAGACTGAAGTTGTGCTAGAGAAAGCGTTGATGTTGGGATCTTGAGGAAACTGGGTGGGGTGTTTTTGACTTTTTTGTGGACGAGTGTGCATAAATTAAATAAGAAAATCGCGTATCACTAGAAAATTTAACAATAATCATTAAAAACAACTTTTTTTTTCGTATTTAAAAATGAAAAATTAATTTTGTTTCAAAATATATCTTGGTCATCAAATGATTTCTTTTTTAAGTACAAAATAATATTGATTCCTAACAACGAAATTAATGTAAATTGGATGGTAGACAACTGATACTCTGGGGAAGACTCTGGAAGTCTGGATCTTAAGCAAATCAAATTCTATTAAATTTTAGTAATAAAAATGAAGAAAAATGAGGAAGTTCGAACTCAATGCCTGAACACTTATCATAACAAAAAGGCTTCGGTAATGTGTACCCCAATATACTAGCTTTAGTAGATAGGGTCTATTATAAGTGAGAGTTCGTTTGAAATTTAGTTAATTTACATATTTTATAGTGCTCGAGAACATTCGATATTCGCCAGTAGTAGATTAAAACTAGTACGTAACCTCGGTATTTGTTAAACGTAGTAGAACCAACTAACGGAGTCCTGATGCCGCGTTATTTAGGATTTCTAGCTCAATGGATTATCTCGTCCACACTAATACTTGAACACACTCACCAGATGGCTACATTCGAAAATCAGTGGACGAGGCTGTCTGCGAGTGGACTGCAAAGTCTTTAAGAGTTTCAGAATATGTAAATAAATATAAATTAATATTGTTACATTAAAAAAAGGAAAAATTAACTTATGATGCTATTTTTAATTTTCTTTCCTTTTAATCAATGTAACTCAAGTATTTTACCCTTTATATATATATATAAATTATATATATATTATATATATAATATATATAATATAGTAATATAATAAATATATAGAATATATATATATATATATATACTATATAATATATAGTATATATATGTTACGTGATATATATATAGCTTACGAAAACATCGAAAACATATTTTAATACTATATAATTTCAATTACATATTTATGCTAAATATTATTATATATATATTAAATATCGATATTATATTATATTATATATATATATATTAATCATACTATTATTATATATATTTATTCTATATATATCATTCTATATTAATAAGATATTAATATATTATGCACAGCCTCCCGAAAACTATCAAAGTGCATTGTAATATAAAAAAACTATAACACTACAGGAAATAATTATAAGCATTTTTGATTCAGCAAGGCACAATTCATCGATGCGACAAACTTTTACAAAAAAAATGATTTAGAGTTTTAATATTTATTAAATAACACCTTAAATATTAGATACAATTTTGGTTCTTGCAAAGTACGCTCTTCATCAACCTTCCTATCATTTCTTGCAGTAGTGCGAGAGCAAAGAGTTGCCAAATATTATTTTATTTATGTATTTTGTGTTGAGAAAATGTTAATTTTTCTTTATTTCCTTTTTAGGGGTTTGTGAGCCGAGAAACCCCGGGGAACTCATGTCCATCTTTGTCTGTTTACCATTTGGGATATTTTTAGTTAAAAAAATCGACAGTTATGCCAACTTATTCAGTTCGACTCGCAGCGATGGGCGTTCCTTGCTTCTTCTCAGAAAATTATCATGTATCCATAGCAGAATTTTCCAAACATTTTACAATTTTATAAATTAGTACACGTTCATTTATTTTTTTTTTTTAATTTCTGGATAACAAATGTCTCCTGATTATATAAATAAATTTATATTTATTTTTCTGTACGATGTTTAATTGTTTGTGTTTGTTACCTGCATGTTCTTATCGTAGGAATGACCTATAATAGTATATATATAGTATATTTATAATAGTTATAGTACTATATATTATACTTATTTATATATATATATATACTTATTATATATATATATTATATAATATATATTTATTAATATATTATATTTATATATAATATATTATTATATAGTCACAAAAACAAATTATTATTTTTTTTTTGGATTCGTACCCAAGGATCACTTTATGTACCCCACTTTTGGAGACGACTCATCTAATGCACCTAAAAGACTAACTGTTATTTGGATTGGCTCGGAACTTTCAATCTATTCCTTGTCATTTTGAGCAAGAAACATTGTTTATTAATGACGTCCTGTCGTTGACGAGGACTACGTCGCATTACAGTAAGATGATTTCATTGCTAACATAACATAGCAGGAAGCATTTTTACTATCATTCCTAAATTTTATTGGGTCGGTCGCATTATAGACTTGATCACTGAATAACTGAATAGTGATTAGTGAATCTATCTCTAGAAGGAGTCAATTGACTATGTTGGTAGGTGTCATATCGATTTCCCACCCCCCTCTCCCCTTCTCTTCCTTATTTGTTTGATGTTTCCCGAAAAAGACAGAAAGTCTAAAACCCAAAATTTTTCGGTTTATCGTTTATGACACGTGACATTTGGGGACGACGAGCGAAGAACGATAATACTGGAGTGAAAAACAAGAGTTTTTGCATGCTTCAGGGAGTGTCGGAGAAGGGGATAAGATTTGTATTTCTTTTTTCGGAGTTTAAGAAAAACTGTTGTTTTGGAGAAAAATTTGTCGGCGTTTCGATGATTTAAAGAAAGAAATATCGAAATATCCGAGTCATATCGCCTAAGAAAATATCGTCCCAAACAATATCGATATAACTCGAGCCAAACGAATATACGAAATCGAGGTTCCGGCCGGAACCTGCTTCCGGTACATGTCTAATATATATATACCATATAATAGTGATAATATATATATAATATATATATTATATATATATATTATATATATATATATATAAATTATATATTATATATATATACTAAATTATATAGCAGAGTATGAGTTATATATATATATCATATTATATATTATATATATATATGATTATTTAATAGATAAAAATATATATTTATTATATATATTATTAATTATATATATATATTATATATATATGCAAACCACAGGTAGTCCTTTAAATCCTACGCTTAATAAACTTGTCTCATTCAATTATGTGAATTTATTTATCTGTTCATTTTATTTATTTTTATAATTTTTTATTATTTATTATATGCTATTTTAATTAATTTTATATTTTGGACCCTAATTTATCTTTCTAAAATAAAAAAAAAATTGTTTACAAGTACGGTTTTATCGTGGAGGAGAACCATGACATTTTTCAATGTTTTTTGTTTTAAATCTCATAATTAGAAATTGACTTTTTGAGCTTCACAGAAATTTTAAGTAAAAGCGATCTCACGTCATTGAAGAATGGTAAAAGAATGTCATAATAATCCTAGTGTTTATTTTTTAGATAATTTAACTTTTCCATTATAGTATTAATAATAATAATAATAATAATAAAAAAATAATAATAATAATAATAATAATAATAATAATAATAATAATAATAATAATAATGTTAAAGAAAGAACATATAATAGGAAGGATAAAGAATTAACTGCCTCCCGGTGATTAACCACACGGCCATGTTGCGACTTGAGGACGAATATGACCCGTGTGCGTCTTATATCTGAGCTATCCTTCCAAGCCAAAAACGTGGTTGGATTCAAACGAACAGTTTATTAAGCCAACGCCGAGCTCCTTCAGAGGCGATCATTACACCAGGTTGCAGCCTGTCCGGTATCGCTGGTTCTTTTAGTATTGTATAGATGTTAAATATTGCATAATAATCGCATTAAATAAAAAGGTAAAAAAAAGAACATAATAATTATAATTAATAATAATAATAATAATAATAATAATAATAATAATAATTAATAATATAATAATAATAATAATATATATTATAATAAATAATAAATAAGTGAATTCAATAATAATATAGACTCCGGGATTTCGGAGTTTCCTGGTGTTTCCTAAGCCACAGAATATGAAGAGGAAGTAAGAAGGAACTGATAGGGGGAAAGAGGGGTTACAGCCATGGAATCTTCCGGTGGGTATAAGAGAGACGGAGCGAAGGAGGCAACCCGTCACGCGGCTGCCCAATGCTAAAACGTTTTAATCGCCTGCAATTTTTAAAAATCTTTGCGGATTATATCATAGGAGGGTGTGTTTAACATTTTACCACCAATTTAAACTCTTTTTTTTTTTTCAAAGACCGTAATTCATAATTTCACAGCAAAATACAAAAATTGTATGTCCAATCACGCAGTAATTACATATACTTTACCAGAAAAATAAATATTTGAACCGGAACCTCAAAGCAAGGAACGCGAAAGTAATAAATATGTTCCATAATATAATAATAATAAAGATAATATAATAATAATGATAATAAATAATTAATAACATCAATAATAAATAATAAAAAATAATAATAATAATAAGTAAATAATAATAATAATAATATAATATAATAATAATAATATAATACAATAATAATATAATAATAATAATAATATAATAATATAATAATAATAATAATAATAATAAAAAATGAATAATAATAATAATAATAAAATATATTTTAATAATAATAATAATAAATAATAATAATAATAATAAGAAAATTATAATAATAATAATAATAATAATATATATTAATAATAATAATTTTTAAATATTATTTCTTTTGTCAGATCGCAGACGATAGAGAGAGTTGAATTATGAAGTATATCAGGCTAAAGAAAAATAATCAATTACAATAAGTCCAAATTTAACGCTAAAGAAATAAAACTTAGATGTTTATATAAGCCATTGAAATTTACTTCGATGTTTTCTGAAAGAACTAATGGGAATAAGGAAGAATGTGAGGAATCTTGATAGATATACCAATTTTCACTTAAATAAAGCATGGTTTGATAATGCTTCTTACATCGGGTATATACTAAAGTCTCTCAAACTTCGTGTTTAACAAACGATAGATACAGGCCTAGGAAGATCTTTGAACATTTGAAAACGAACACACACGGAGCCCCCAAACCCAATCTCGACCAATGTCCAATGACAGATTAACAGACAGGAACTTATATACAGAATGAAGTGGCTGAGTCTTCTTCAATAATAAAAAAAACCAACAAACC
>JABUQX010122495.1:0-15000 GCA_015478945.1 Trachelipus rathkii | reverse complement strand
TATATATATATAATATATATATATATAATATATATAATTTAATATTATATTAGTATATATATAATACTAATAGTATATATGAGGGGTTATCCTCCCCTTCTGTGCAATAAATTTCTATTCCAGTTATAAAATCTTACATAAGTAAGACATTGAATTAATGTCTTATGCGTACATGTAAATTTCCTCAGTTGTGTGCACATAATTTTAATAATTTCAAAGTTATGTAAAAGTCATGTGGACTTCAAGGTTCTCTCCATTTTGGGACAATTTTGATTGAAGAGGGAAAGTGATGAGCTTTTTTAGCTTTAATAGCATCCTCGAACCATTCACTTAAAACCATTAATATATATATTATATAGTTAGTATATAATATATATAATATAGTCTAAGATATATAATATATATTATTATAGTTATATCGTATAGTAATATATATATATATATATAGATATATACATACATACATAGTATATATAATATTATATATATTATAATAATATATATTATATAGATATATATATAATATAATATATATATATATATATATATATATGATATAGATATAGTAATTATATATTATATATATTATAATTATATATTTTATATATATATATTAGATATATATATTAATATATATATATATATATAATATATATATATATATATAATATATATATGCGCTTTTGGAGGTCGAGTTCAAGGCCAAAGGCTTATAAACTGTCCTGTACGTCCACATTCGCTTGACAGTCATCTTGCGCGCAGATGTGGTGCTTATCTCTTTTCGTAGGAGTACCGCAGAGGCACGTTGCTCCAGGAACTTATCACTCCGCTTACGACCACCTTTACGTCGGCGCCTCTGCACAAGGGGCTGTGTCTGCCAAGAGTTTGTGTTGATATTGGTAACTCCAGGCTAGTTCGCTGATGTGTGCTTCCTTCTTTCCTGCCCACTCCTCGGTTCTGTGAAATTCTCTTCCATCTTCGGGTTTTCTGCGGAATTTAATCTACCACTTCAAAGTCTGCGGTCTTGGCGCTCATCTGCTTAATTGCGTGAGTTGTGACTTCTGAGGCTCTTACAACACCCCCTCCTGAATAGAGCTTTCTGCCGGAGAAGTGTGACAGCTATATTTATATTATCTATATAGTATATATATATAGATGATATATATATAATATATTATATATATAATATATATATATATATTATATTTATATATAATATATAATATATAATATATAATTATTATATATAATAAATTATATATATATTATTATAAGTATATTAAATATATATAAAGTATACATATATACTACGTATACTATTCTATCATATATGTATACTAAGATATATATAGAGTTATATATATAAGTATATATATTATATATATATATAATATATATATATATATATAATATATATATATATATTATATATATATTATATATATATATATAATATATATATACATATTTTATATATATATATTTATTATATATATAATAATATATATATGATATATATAATATATAAATAAATATTAATATAGTATATATACATATATATAATTATAATATAATATATATATTATATATATATATATATATATATATAGATATATTAGTATATATTTATATATATCATATTATATATATATAAAATGATGAAAAGAATGATAAATCTGCATGTATAGATGGAAAATTACTGGTGTCTGATCAGATGGAGACGAGACTGGTGATTCGATATGGATTGAGGTGTGAAACAAAGAGTTTATGGAGGGTATAGTCTTGAGGGATTGGGGAGAGCAGTAATAGTAAACCCTTACATAGGGGTAGAGTTGGATTAAGGGAACTGTAAAGTGACTATAGAGAATTAATTTATTGAGTGTTGCTAGGGAAGATATAATGCTGGTATTTTGGTCGGGAAAGAGTGGGTGGAGTGACTGAGGACTGTTTGGCGAAGAACAAGTACATTTAAAGTGGGTTAGAAGATGTGTTGTATCAAAATTTTCACATTGTGAAAAAAATATGAGAAGATGAGAGAGATAAAGAAATGAAATTATTTAGGTTTTATGGACTTGCAACGGCGTATGACAGGATTAATAGGGAAGCTCTGATGACAGTTTAGCGCATATATGGTGTTGGTGGTGGCTTCTGAATGGAATCAAAGTCTGTATGACGATAGGAAGCGTGTAGTGTGTAAGAATAAATGGAGTAAATGTGATTGGTTTAATATTTAATAGCGGAAGTGAGGCAGGGGAGTATGTTAGTCTCCTTGGGTTTCAAGTTAGTATACTGGATGGTGTTATGAAAAATCAAAGGTGGGTAGGCAGAGGAAGCGTGTTAGAATGCTGGAGAATGGATAGGAGTGGAGGGTACCAGCTTTTTTCCGCGGGTTGATTTTTTGTGTAGTGTGTGTGGCGAATCTGAAGAAAAGGTGAGAGGACTGTAAGAGCTTGGGCAGATGTAAAAGGTGAGGTTGAAGTAATTATAGAATGTAATAAGAGCCAGTTATAGTAGTGGAGGAGAGTTCGCGGTGTGAATTCATGTTGGGGTGAGAATCTGGAACAAGTATCTGAGAGTTAAATGATTTAGGATATGATGTTGATGAAGAGGACGGATGCATGCCGATGCGGAGAGAGTAGAAAAGTGTGAATGTTAGGGAGGTGGCTGGTGCAATGAAATCCTTGGTTGATATAAAGGAGTGAGCCTTGAGTGCGCTAGGGGGCTTTACATTGAGGTATGTTGTGACCTGGTTAATGAATAGTAGTGAATACTATGTGAATAATAAGAGGATAGAATCTAAGGTGTTTAAAATTGTCAGAAAAATTAGTAAAGTAGAAAGTTCTTCAGGTGGAGGAAAAAGGGTCAATACCTGTTGGCAACAGGGTATTTTTGGGTAGGGCTGGATCCTGTGATTCAGCTCAATATTAATGTGGAGCAGTTGTAAGTAACCTACTGTTGGAGTAATCGTAATAATAATTTCCCTTTTTATAGTCTACAAGCTAGTAGGTAACTGAATATTAAAAATACTATATGATTTTTCATCGTCTTTGGATGGCTCCAGACGTGTGACTTTTCTTAAAGTACTTAAAGACGAGTGAGTGGCTTTGTTAGTTTGTTTCCCGGCTATCATTTTTTTCAATGGTAGCAGAGCGTAGTTTGGTGGGCTCTGAGGAGAGTATGTGGGTACGGTCAAATCAGAATTCAAAGTAATGTCTTATTGTCAAAGTATTATTCAATAGTATTTTCTGGTGTAGTAAGTTTTTGATTAGTGGTGAAATATGGGTAAAGACTGTGAAGGTAGTGATGGTGGTGATAAGGGTAAGGTGAGAGATAAAGTAGAATTTGTTGAGCGACGTGTTCGTCGGGCGTGTCCTGAGTTTGATGATGAAGTGAATATTGAGGAGTATGACATGTGGAAAAAGAAATTGAAGGTATGGTATGATGTATGTGCTGAAGATTGTGAAAAACCTGCTGGTGAAATTTTATTGAGTTTGGGTGCTAAGGCTTTCGAATGTGTATGTATGTTGGATTGGAAGTCGTTAGGGAAAAAAAAAGAGCTAGGGTATGGATGCGATTATAGAAGTTAGATTAAAAGTATGCTAAAGAGAAACAGAGAGACCGATTTAACAGCATAAGTGAATATTTCTATGTAAAAAGAAAAGTGATGAATCAATGAGAGAATATGTGAATAGAAAAGTGTAAGATTGTTGGAAAAGTTTATTTAGGTGTATATATGAAATGCGCGCATCTATTGGAGGGAGTGAATGTTGGTACAAACAAAGGCAGATGGTATTGGCTTACTGTGGAAAGGGAGAGTGGGAGTTTAAAACTTTTCAGGATGCATTGGTGAATGTATGTGAGGGTTTTGGGAAAAAGAGTGATGATAAAGTGAAGGTGGCAGAAGAAACGGGCAGTGGCTGGTATTCGAGTCAGAGGAATCAAAGGAGAGATAGTGAGGAGCCTAGTAATGACAATGGTGAGTGGGTAGATGGTAAAAAATTGAAATGTCAGCGAATGCATCATTTGTAGATCAAAATTTCATTTTTCATACAGGTGACCAAGGAATCCAGAGAACATGTGGGATGCTGAAAAAGGTAGAGGTCAACTGGTGATGAGTATGTCGAGTGAGACAACAGATGTAGGGAGAGGACATGGGAGATCAGGGTTTAATGATGAACGTGGTGAGAAACGGATTTATTTTAGGAATGATAGAGAGAATAAGGAAATGAGAACTAGTTGGATGGAAAAAAAGAGAGACATGGGAGGGAGTATAGTGGGAGTGTGAAAAGATGGGATAGATTTGGTAATGTGAAAAGTGTGACAAGTGTGGTTCTGAGTTTTATTTGTGGAAATACTGTACGATGAATACTTCAGATAGGAAGAATGTGAATATGGTAGTGAAAAAGAATTATTGTGTGGGTAGAGGAAAAAAATTAATTGACTATGTAAGAAGGGATAATGGAATACAACTTAGAGAAGGCTTAGTAGGGGTGTTATTATGGTTAGTACAGGCAGCCCCAGGTGTCTTCAGATGGAAGTGAATATACAGATAGTGCCGTGGCCGAAATGAGTAAAATCAATGGTATAAAGAATTGGGATAAGTGGGATAAAGAAGCGAGTTTGGATAAAGCTGTGGTTGATGGAAAACTGGAAAAAAGGGAGTGTGTAGAAGTGTTGTGGGATTCTGCTGTGTTAACAGGAATGATTGTGGTGGACAAGATGAAGGGTGGGGACAGTGACAGATGGTTGGAGAAGTATCGAGAGTAAAGAAGGCAAGAACGAGGATGTTTTAGAAGATGTAGTTGTGGGTAAGAGCAATGAGGCAGATTGTGTTACAAAGAATATGGATGCGAATGTTAGAAAGAAAGATGTGTTTTGTGGTATGGGTGAGGGTAAGGGTAAAAAGAATAAGGGTAAAATGATTGGGAGTGTTGAGGAGGTGAAAGCGGAAAAAGAAGTGGTGTTATGTAGAGTAAGTAAGAGTGATGATGAAGGAAACAAGGAAACAGTTGAGTTGAGTGAAGAAGAAAGGATAAAGCGGTTTGAAGGGTGGAGAAGACAGAATTGTAATGCTAGTAGTGAAGATGAAAAGGTAGTGTAAGAGGAGGTATATACCGTGGAAAAATTGAAGTGGGAACGAGAGTGATTATCATTATTGGTTGAGACAAAGTGAGAAAAATGAGGTCAGTGATGTGGAGGATGAGGTGAATGGCGAGTGAGAATGTGGGTACATTTTAGCGTGTCATTTATGTAGGTGTGAGTGTGAGTATTTTTGTGTAGTGTTGTGTGTTTGTGGTTTGGGGTAAGTTTGTGTCGGTGGGAGAAAAAGTGAGAGAAAAAGATATAAGAACGATTAATATTTCTTTTGCAGATTGGATGTTGGGGGAAGATCAGGTGTCTATGTCAGAATGGTTTAGGGATATGGTTGTTCTACAGTTCATCCTTTGATTCGAATAATTCATTTAGTTAGTGACTGTGTATGCATAAGTTCAGAATGTGGTTTGCAGTGTATTTATGTGTGAATATATATTTTTTTATTATTGTTTCAGTATATCATGTATTAAAATAAGTTATACAACGTAATGAACGGACTTCTAGCAAATTGACATTATGGTAGTCTGTGCTTAGAATGAGAGTGAAGAGACTTGTTGAACTAAAATAGTATTGTAATTAATTAACGGTAGAGTAAAAAGGAGTTGCTCGATTGTACATGTATAATGAGTTGTTGTGAGGAATTGCCTGGAATATAATTTAGTAGTATATAAAATAACAAAAATTCATATATTCAATAAGTATAAATAACAGTAACAATAGGTACACGTATGTACCTAGAAATACCAAGGATTTATTTTGTTTTATAAATAAAGAAACTGAACTAGCGACTTCATTTGATTTGTGTGAGAGTCAACAAGAACTTGTATATAAGTAATCTGGTTGTTGTTTTGTTGTTATTTATTGCTATCACTGTACTTTTCGTCAATAATAATAATAATAATAATAATAATAATAATACTAATAATAATAATAAAAATAATAATAATACATCAGACTAATGAAAGTATTAACAAATAATGCATTCTTAACACACTCACCTCTATGCATCTGATTAACCAACTCACTATCATCCATCCTCTCCACACGACCAAAGTATCTTGATATACACTTATTAATTCTCTCATCCACGCCATTCTTCATACCACTTAAATCTAAAGTTCTTTTTCCACACTATAGTTTCATGCACAACCCTAGCGCACTCTAGACTTTGCCCTTTGCATTCACCAAAGATTTATTTGCACCAGCCACTTTCTTTCCTACTACACTCTGCATCATCCGTTATCTTTTCATCTATCATATAGCCTAAATATTTAAATCTTAGACCATCACCTTACTTTTATCCAACACCCTGCCAAATCATTCTAGATATCAATCCACTCAACCTTTCTTCAGATTCACCACACAAAACCAAATCATCAGCGAACAATAAGCAGGGCACCCTCCACGCTCTTCCATTCCTCATCATTCTAACACTTTCCCCTACTACCTCTACCTTTAATTCTTTTATCACCCCATCCATATACAAAATAAATAGCCATGAAGACATAACATCCCTGCCCTACTACGCTATTAATATTAAATCATTCCTTCTCCACTCTACTTATTCTTACTATCAACATACATATTTTTAAATTTCATTAAGAAAACTACCACAAACATCTGTCACAGAGCTTCCCTATTAATCCTATCAAACGCCTCTCCCTCTCTCTCTCTCTCTCTCTCTCTATATATATATATATATATATATATATATATATATATATATATATATATATATATATATATATATATATATATATATATATATATATATATATATATATATATATATTAGTTATGGGGCGGTTTATGAAATTTTGCCGATGACGATGACGATTAGAGCAAATTTTTGCCGATGACGATGACGATTAATTGAAAAAATCTTTTAAAAATTTCTTTCTCTCTCTCTCTCTCTCTCTATATATATATATATATATATATATATATATATATATATATATATATATATATATATATATATAGTTATATATATATATATATATATATATATATATATATATATATATATATATATATATATATATATATAAGGGGTTGTAGATTAGGGGGTCCGGGGGTTCAACCCTCCCTAAATTATTTTTTAGCTTGTATCAAAATTTTTGATTCCTAAGTCTCTAATAATAATAATATAATAATAATAATAATAATAATAATAATAATAATAATAATAATAATAATAATTGTAATAATAATAGTTAATCAATGAAAATGAAAAGTATTATTAATGAAAAATGAGGAGACATGTTTGTAGTCTGTAACGATTTCTTAGGTCAAGTGTCTGTTCCTCATACATGTATAAAATATTTAGACCAGGGACTTAAATATAAGGTTCAAGTTTGCAGATGATAGCAAATTGATACCTCAATAAGGAATAATGATGGATGTGTAAAGATTTAAAAGGTAAGGAGGGAGCTGTAATCGCTGATGGGATGAGCAGGTTTATTCCTTCTTCAGCTAAATTCTTTTTCTTCTCATTCATTCCTTCTAAAACTAAATCTTTCTTTCTCATAATCCATGGTTCGATCGTGCTTGTTCTATTGGCCATTCAGGCTAGAGACAGTGCTAATCGGGGTGGAAAAATTCTCGTTCTCCTATCACTCTCGCTAATTTTCATTCAGCTAGAAATCGTTGCAGGGATACTCTTCGACGAGCAAAGCTGGCTTTCATCTTGGTTCATCTCCTTGGTTCTCCTACTGACAAATCTTTCATCTCCAGCAACTTCTATAAATCTGTCTTTCCTCCTCTTATTCGATCTGATCATTGTGTTGCTAATTCTCCAACTGAAAAGGCTAATCTCTTCGGCCCCTCGCTCAACTATATTATCTATGTCTCAATACTAGTACTTTCCCTCCCTCAGTGTTGGAAGCTCTCACATGTCCAACCTATTCCGAAAAAAGGAAGCCGCTCTGATCCTTCTAACTATCGCCCTGTAGCTCTCACTTGTATTCTATCTAAGATCTTTGAAACCCTTCTCAACTCACTTCTTAGATCATCTGGAAACTCATTCCGATCGCCAGTACGGCTCTCGTTGCACGAAGTCTACTGGCGATATACATTCCTATCTAACCGATTTATGGTATTTCGCTCTTAGGAACTACGGGAAGACTTAGGTGGTGGCGCTTGACATATCCAAAGCATTTGACTGAGTATGGCACGCGTCACTGCTCCCTCTCTTTGCTTACTTAAATCTAGCTTTCTTTCAAATCGCTCAATATCGGCTGTTGTTGATGGGGCGACTTCTTCTTCTTTTCTGTCAATAATGGTGTTCCTCAGGGTTCTGTCTTATCTCCTACTTCACTCGTATCCCGCGATGACTCGACCCTTCATTTTTAACTCATATCAATTCTACTCCCACTTTTACGTCTAGAATTGCCTCTCGTCTTAATCTTTCTGATTTTATTCTCGCTGATGGATAGAAATAACTTTGTGAAATTCAATTCTTTAAAACCCCAACTTTTACAATTCTCCTTCTCCAAAATACCTTCTTTCCTATCTCTTTCGACGGTTTTGTCGTCTCTCCTGTTGACAATATAAACATCCTTGGCCTTAACATGAACAAAAAAATGTCTTGGAAACCTCACATCACAACGGTTGCTAGGGCGGCCTCAAAGAAATGGAAGTTCTGTTAGACTGTGAGACTTTCCTCCTTTCACTGTCTCCACAGTAACATCCCATCCGCTTCATGCTGATTTGTCTCACATCCCAAGAGGGCCCTGTTTCATCCTGGCCTTGTGACAGGGTCGAGTCAACGGCAAAAAGGCTTATAAACTGCTCCGTATACTTTCCAGTTCACTTGACCCTCTATCTTTGCGGCGCGATTTTGGTGCTTTATCTCTATCCTATAGGTACCGCAGCGGCAAGTGCTCGAGGGAACTTATCACTCGCGTACCACCACCTTTACGACGCCTTCGTAGCACAATAGGTGCTGTATCTGTGCACGAGTATTGTGTTGACATTGGTAACTCCAGGCTAGTTTGCTGTGGTGCTTCCTTCTTTACCCACCACCTCTGTTCTGTGGAATTCACTTCCATCTTCTGAATTTCCTACTGAATTTAATATCCTCACTTTAAAGCCTGCATCTGTGCTCATATGCGTAATTTGCGCTAGAGGGTGAACTTTTGAGTTTACTACACCCCCTCCTTGAATAGGGCTCTGCCCGTGAGTGGTGGTGACAACTGTAAAAAAAATCCTTGAATGGGCAGATATGTGGCAAATGAACTGAATCTCCTATTCCCCCCATCCAAAACATCATTCAGATTATCCCAGAAAATCGTACTCTTTTCAACATTACCCTCAGATGGATCATATGTCACAACCACACAAATTTTGACCTTTTCAAACTTAAATTTAACATTTAGACTTCTAGTACTCACACACACAAAATCTACCATAGCTCTTCACCACAATTCACTCATCAGAATTGCAAATCCTTCTATCCCCCTTTCATTCCTTTCCATAGCAACACAAACACATTTCACACCACACCACTCATTTTCACCGTTTCCTTTCATCTTTGTTTCAGTCACAGTGAGCAAATCAAATTTGCCCTTTCTAAATACATCTCTCTTCTCCTCAACATTTATTCCTCTGACATTTCATATACAGATACGATTCATACATTTTCGCCGAAGGATAGCGGCGCTATCGCATACGACCTTCTCCGAAGCATGCATTAGCATTCCTGGCAAAAGATAGGGTTGTAGGCAGCCAACCTAACTACCACCGTCCCTTAATGTCGCCTTCTACGACACGCAGGACATACGATGTGGGCAATTTTTTCTCCTCACACGTATGGATATAAGGGATAGGGATGTCTGTAAGATGTTGTCTAGAAGAGGGGTGTGGATATAAGTATGTGTATATATGTTGTCTGGTGGATATGAACGCATAACAGAAAGGCGAACCATTAGGCACTGGAATGTCATACATACCATAAGCAAAATGGGTATATATATATATATATATATATATATATATATATATATATATATATATATATATATATGTATATATATATATATATATATATATATATATATATATATATATATATATATATATATATAAATATATATATATATATATATATATATATATATATATATATATATGTTATTTATATATATATATATATATATATATATATATATATATATATATATATATATATATATATCTTTCTTTCTTCATCTTCCTCTATGCCCCAAGATTGGGGGTAAGGTGCGCTAGAAGCATCGGAAAAGAAAAGCAGTAGGAGAACATGACAAACGTCGAAAAGAAAGCCCAGCCTTACCGCCCTCTGTACCATTAATTAGTGAGAGCTCGTCACAGACCAGAAAATCCACCCTAGAGCATCATGGACCGCGACGGACCCCTCACTATGGTAAATTGTCAATGTAGGGTTCATCCCTGGCCCAGGTGGGCCAACCATGCCCCCATACAAAAACCCCGCCATTCTCTCCTATCATGCACCTTAATTCTCGCCTCTGCCAACATTTCTCTCCTTCAGACATTCGTTCACCGACTCAATCCACTTTCTCTTCGGTCTTCCCAGCCGGTCGGTTCCCAACACACTTCCACTATACATCCGCTTTAACCAACCGACCTACTATTCATCCTTTCCACATGACCAAACCATCTCAACATACTTTCTATTTATTCTCTCATTTACCCCCTTTCTTTACAATACCACACATCTCTCTAATAAGTTCATTCCTCATTTTATTAACTCTTTCACACCTAGCATGCCCCTAAGATTGTCCATCTGAACACATTGAACTTTAGGGATCTATACTTCTTATTCCAGACCATAGTCTCACTAATATACATAAACAACACAGGTAACAATACCCTCATGTAAGACTCTAGCGCACCCAAGACTTAGTCCCTGACATTCACCAACGATTTAATTGCACCAGCAACCTTCCCAAGCATTCACAACTTTCCTACTACACTCTGCATCATCCGTTCCCTTCATCCAACACATACCCTAAATATTTAAACTCAGACACTTTTTCCAGCTGCTCACCATCTAACATAACTTCACACTGAGGACTGTCCTCACTCGCAACCATAACCTTACTCTTATATACGTTTACTTTCAAACCCCTCCTTTTACATACCCTGCCAAATCTCTCTACCAATCCTCTCAAACTCTCTTCAGATTCGCCACACAGAACCAAATCATCCGCATATATTAGGTAGGGCCCCCCCCCCACACCTCCCCTTTCCCCCCCATCCTACCCCCCTTTCCTCCCTTCCCCACCCCGAATTTTTTCCATAACCCCATCCATATACAAATTGAAACCAAGGAGACATAACACAACCCTGTCTTACTCCGCTATTAATCCTAAACCAATCACCATTGACACCATTTATTCTTACACACGCTTCACTATCGTCATACATACTTTTGATTCCATTCAGAAGCCTACCACCAACACCATATATCACTAACACCTGCCATAACGCTTCCCTATTAACTCTATCATACGCCTGTTGCAAATCCATAAAACCTAAATACAATTTATTCTTCTTCTCCTCATTTTCTCAATCATTTGTTTCAATGTAAAGATTTGATCCACACATCCTCTACCACTTCTAAACGCACCTTGTTCTTCACCAATCAGTCCTTCAGTCACTCGACGCACTCTTTCGACCAAAATACCAGCATATACCTTCCCCTACAACACTCAATAAACTTATTCCCCTATAATTTCTACAGTTCCAATTTTCTCCCTTACCCTTATATAAGGGTACTATTACTGCTCTCCTCCAATCCCTTGGAACTATACCCTTTATAAACGCTTTATTACACAACTTCCAAATCCAATCAATCACCATCTCGCCTCCGTTCTTGATCATTTCACCAGTAATTTCATCTATACCTGCAGATTTACCATTCTTCAACTTTTTCACTCTCCCCATTACCTCCTTCTTACTAATAACCTCATCCCCAAAATACCTATTCCTTCTTGCACCATCAAACCCACACACATTCACTATCACCTCTTCATTACTGTTAATATTGTGCAGATTTTCGAAGTGTTCTTTCCACACTCCCCTCACACCCATTTCATCAGTTACAAAAGCACCATCCCTATTCATTATTCTAAGCAGATTCCCCTATTCTCATTCTTAACCTTTCGCGCTTCCTTCCAGAAGAGCTTCCTATTCCCTTGTAAGTCCCCATTCATCCTCCTTCCAAACTGTTCATTTACCTCTTGTTTTCTCCTACGTATACACCTTTTAGTATTTCTTTTTTCCTCCTTATATAATTCCAAGCATCTTTCTTTGAGTCTTCATCATTTGCTTTTAGTACATTCAACCACGCTTCTTTTTTACCTTTAACCGCTTTCATCACCTCTTCATTCCACCATTCACTGTTAACATTCTTACTTCCTACTTTAGCACATCCACATACTTCCTTTGCACTGCTAACAATTGCTTCCTTCATTTGCCCCCAGATTTGTTCAGTATCAACTTGTTCACATTCAACCGTTTTACTAGCGAGCGCTCTTACATACTTATCCTTATTGTCTTGCTCACTTAACTTCTCACTCTTAATTTTACCTACTTCCTTTCGTATCACCTTCCTCTCCATCCAAGCCCCCACTAACTTAATTTTACATAGAACAACATAATGATCCGATAACCCCATTCCTAAACCCCTAACTGATTTAACATCCAACACATACTTCAACATCTTCTTCTTCACCAACACTAAATCAATCATACTTTTCATTTCGATATCATCTCTACCTACACCAACTCTAGTATACTTATGGATACTCTTGTGTTTAAAGAAAGTATTACTTACACACATACCTCTCTCTTCACAGAAATCAATCACCTTCCTACCATTCTCATTTTCTCCCGCCACCCCAAAACCACCTGTTATACCATCCCTTTTTTGATCACCTATCCAACCATTCAGGTCCCCCAAAACTATCAATCTGAAGCTCCTACTCACCCCATCCAGAACATCATTCAGATTATCCCAAAAAATCGTACTCTCTTCAACGTTTCCCTCAGATGGACCATACGTCACAACCACACATACCTTTTCAAACTTAAATTTAACCATTAGAATTCTAGGACTCACACAATCAAAGTCTACCATAGCTTCGTACCACAGGTCACTCATCAAAATTGCAACTCCTTCTCTTCCTCTCTCATTCATTTCCACACCAGCACACACACATTTCACATCACACCACTCAGTTTCAACGTTTCCTTTCATCTTTGTTTCAGTCACAGCGAGCAAATCAAATTTGCCTTTCTAAATACATCCATCACCTCTCTCCTCTTCTCCTCAACATTTATTCCTCTGACATTCCATGTACCCATATATATATATATATATATATATATATATATATATATATATATATATAATATATATATATATATATATATATATATATATATATATATATATATATATATATATATATATATATATATATAAAATTACATATTATTATTGAGTTTTAATATTATTCAAAATTTTTAATATTTGTTCAATTAATCGTCAAAAATTGCCGATGACGATTGGAAAAAATATGCCAATTTTTGACGATGACGATTAATCATCCTTATCACTAATATATTTATATATATATATATATATATATATATATAGCATATATTATATATATATATATATATATATATCGTGTCCATCCTCCCTGATGATCGATCACGATTGTAAGCGAGACGGCATATTGGTAATACAGTTTTTCCGAACGGTACCACGTCCTTTGTTACCATCTTACAAATTTTTTTCTCTCCCACACACGGATATATATATATATATATATATATATATATATATATATATATATATATATATATATATATATATATATATATATATATATATATATATATATATATATATATATATATATATATATATATATGCTAAATCAAGTTTATACCTGAGAATACATTCGGAGTTTAGTAAATACTTGGGAATCTCCCAACAACGTAAACCAATCATCCAATGCTTCATTGGCCACTTTACCAGCGGCCCTTTTGCTTACTCTCATGATACCATCTCTAAGAACTCTTCTTATTGGAGCGTGGCGTCCAAGTCGACAAAGCTGTATTGAAAAGGTGGAGAATAAAAAAAAAATAATCTCTTGAGACAGAGGAACATTTAGTTCAAATATGTGTAACAAAATCTCTTTTAGTATTCATTATGATTATCAATATTAAAGTGGCCAACTAAATTAAATTTTTCATTATATTACCGCATGTTCAAAGGGTGAGACTTTAATAATTTGTAATCATTCACTAACTTTGAATAATAGTAGTAGTACATTTATTTTATGAAAATTAAGAGGCTCAATCAGTAACTTACTTCGTACATAGAGGAAAGCTCTTTGAAGAAAGATCTAACATATTTTAGAATAAATTCATTATCAGGAGACACGATGACATATGCTACATTTCTAGGTTGAGAATATGGCTCCAACATCATTTTTTCCCAATACCTAATTGATTGTGGAGCTACTGATAGCCAATCTCTTTCGTGACCTGTTAAAAGTAATGGAATTGGAAGTGGTTCTGCCATGTCTTCGGTTCCTCTAACTGCCATCCGATGAAACTGTCTCCAAGTTAGAGGACCAGAAACATTATATACTGGCTCCCATAATCGTGTGCTTCTTTTCTTTTGAATAGCTTCTTGAAGATAAGGCTGCAATGCTTTCATACACCTTACCATATCTTGGGAGCAAGCAGGACCATCAAACTGAAGATAGCACCATTTATGCATAACACAAGGTTTACCTTGCGACGACCCCTGATAGGTATCTACATCATTCAAATGAGAATGTGGAGATATATCTCGCCGTGATTGTTCTAAAGCTAAGTAAGCAG
>JABUQX010122494.1:0-30000 GCA_015478945.1 Trachelipus rathkii | reverse complement strand
TTAAACATATAGCCTTGACCTTTGGTTTCACTGTCAAAAGCAATTAGAATACTTGTGAGTCCACACCATTTTACATATTCAAAATGATGTTAAAATTAAGAATCAAATAGGATATGCATTTTTAAAGCTAAAGGCTCATAATTCTTCTAGGTTGGATACTATAGGTCTTTTTAAAGTGGTTACTTTGGCCTTGCAAACAAAAGGGTTATTTTTTCCTTCACTTGAACCATATGCACAAACCTAAATTTAGCAAAATGTCACACAATTATTCAGACCATGGATTTCACTTTCATTCACATTGGTTGGAAATCAAGATCGTTCTCAACTTCTTAAAGTCTCCTTCAGTTACCCCATTCAGTCAACATTTCCCCAAGTAATTTTTCATCCCATTCTTTTTAGCTTCCCAAACACTTCTCATTAACAACTTCCCTTTACGTAATAGGTTATTGTATGGTCTAAAGGATCAAACAATTGGAAGTTTCCAGAAAGTATCTGTCGCTTTACTACACGAGCCTCGCCTATATATGATGAACATGAAGGATCTCTTTAATTGCATTTTACCCAAGCACCTTTCATACTCATTTTTATTGTCCACATACCACATCCGATTCTCATACTCTCCCCAACTGTCACCAAATTAACATTTCCAAGAGCGAAGGTTCAACCCACCCTGGTTCTCTTTCAAAGTAAGGATGGTACAACTCTTCCAATTCTTTGCAATTATTGCCTGTAAAAATCAGGTTGTTACAAAAAAATTAGAAGACAAGAACTATCCCTACACTTTCAGTCAGGGACGTGTCTAAGAATGTTTACATTATATAATGGAGATGAAAGGGGCGCTGTATAAGCCGAACAGTAAATTTTTAACCTGAAGGGCTTAATTATCTTTGATCCAAAAACGAATTTGTTTTGTCATATTCGGCTCTATATTATAGCAAAGGGCTTGTTTAAGTCGAATAAGGCCAATATATTATTACGTTTCTATACTAAAGTAATTTTTAAAGGGAGTTCATTAAATTCGTAGAACCAGCATAGAAGCCTGATTCAGAAGGGCTGTTTTAGTATTTAAAAGAGCAATTAAGACAGGTTTATCTTTGGTTGTGATTGCTTCCTCATTCTTATTTAGGTTCTGTGAGGTAAATATTAATCACATCTCTTGAACTTAGGAATATTTACAAGTTTCTTAATATATTTGCCATATTGAGAAAAATATTAGGGTGTATATTTCCACAGTCTTTTTGGTTAAGAGAGAATAGATCTTATTAATACTCTCAAGAAAATATCAAAATATTGAAGCAACATTTTTAATTTTTCGTTTTATCCAGAGGGAAGTTTACATATAATTGCCATCTGGAAAGAATATCATTCTTAAAATTTTAATCATGATTGTCTAATTAAGAGGCTAGATCATTATCCTCTTTAGTAGAAAATACCAAACCCTCTCCATTGCAACAAATTAAGTCCATGTTTCTACTTCGAGCTCCATCATAAATATATCAAAGGGTTGAAATAACTTTAATGGATTTAAATCAATTTACAATGGTTCATTCACTAAAGCGAATCCTCTCTTCTATCAATGGAGATTGCATAGTCACTTTACTTACTTCTTGATTTGATTTGGTAAGATTTTGAACTTACCTATAGGTGATAAACTATTTGCAATTTTAAAAACTTCCAGTACATTATATTAACGAAATTAAAAGGAGGAAGAAATTGAATAGCTGTCTGTGCCTAAATAATCAATTCTTGATGCAACATATCTGTTCCTGTACAAAAGAGAATAGCTAAAGGAATATACCATTTTTGTAAATTTGTTCACCGCTTATTCATGCCCGTTGAAATTCTATATTTAAATTTAAAGTCTTGTCATGAGGAAAGGCTGTGACAAACTCCGATCATAATTGTAACAATAACAGTTGCTGAAATCGCTGTTTTGCAAGCAATGAAGTTTGAATATCTGTACGTCCTAATTCATGTAAATTATCAAATTATTCATTACCGTCATGGCTTTTTGAGATCTGTAAGGAGCGTTGTAAGGTGTTTCTATTGCTCTTTACTGTAAGCCTTTTTGTTCCTTTAAAGAGTTGAAAGCAATTGTTAGGACAAAAATGCATTTTCCACATTTGTTGGAAATATTACTAAGGAGCTACAGATCATTTTGTCATGGATCTCATTGACAAAGCTGTTAATATGGAATTAGCTTTACATTAAACAATTAATCTTAAATTTATTTTTATACATAACATTTTTCAGGAATGACAAACTCCACCAAGTGATGCATATTGTTTAGCTCTTTGCCGTTTATACGTGAGGCCTGTTGGATATTGTCACGAATAGAGGGAATGATTTTTTATTGACATAGCTTTACATTGGCGGTGTATTTAGTTTACTTTATTATTTACAACATATTTAGAATATTTACATTATTGTAGTTTTAATTATTGAAGAGATTAGGATTTAGGCATTTAGTGCTTTTGAAAAATTTATTTACTTTAGCTTTGGTTGATACATCCTTTTTTTAATATAATACTTAAGTATTAATACTTAATATAATACTTGATATAATTTGTACAAAGTAGGATAATGTATTTTGTAATTTTTTAATTAATTACTTCTAAACTTAGGCAATTTGAAATATTATAATTACTCAAGGTGACTTCAGGTGTATCAGGTCTCTAAAAAGTCTACTTCATACGCTTAGTTCATAATCATTGACCAAGTTCATTTATCCACTTTCATTTCAAAAAAAGCTTCATCTAGCCCTTCATCACATTAAGATCTTAACGATATTATTTTATTTTCATTAATTATGAAAGCCTATCAAGAAGTTCTTTCTTTAAAGACCTAGGCTATGTCATAGTTTTTTCTGTAATGCATGTTACTACTTAGAGCTATCCTTTAAAAACTATTAAAAGTTGTGCGCCAGAGGTCGTGAATACTTTATTACCGATAAATTATTAATTTATTAGGAAATTGAAAATTAAGATTGATATTCTTGTAAAACGTTTTTAAACTGAAGGCCGTTTAGAATCTTTATATTACTGTATTTTAAATCAAAAAAATTTCAGTATTTACACTCTATTTATTTACGCTTTCTTTAGGAAAGATTTTTCTCTGACAACAAATCAGCTGACAACTCAAAATGGTAATCTACCTGACCTTCAAGCTCAGAATTAAAATATTGATTAAAGTTATTAATTATTATTCAGACAACAGGTTGTACCAAGGATTCGTCAAAACTTTTAATAGAATAGACTTCTTTTTCAATATCAGTATTTACAGCTCTAAATAGAGGCTCTGTTATTTTCTTACCAACAAGCAGTTAATTTTTAATTATTAGTAATTTGTGCCTTGAATAGCTCTTTTTCTTATCAAAGCCTTTAATCAGAAGGCTTTACAAGAGTTAGTGGCTCTCTTCATCAGTTAAGCCATGATTTTGAAGGCTATATCAACGTTAGCCTATAATAACATTACGTACTTTGTAGCATAATTATTCTATAGCCTTATATTAATAATTTTCTTAAACCGAATAATGAATCCCAATTCATTCTTAAAGAGTAGCTTATATTTCAAATGCTTAGCATTGCAGCTGTACTATTTTGTAACAACTTAATTCTATTTTAAGCATAAATTTGCCCTTTATATTGATTTTAAACTATCTATCACAATC
This sequence comes from Trachelipus rathkii, assembly GCA_015478945.1. NCBI lineage: Eukaryota > Metazoa > Arthropoda > Malacostraca > Isopoda > Trachelipodidae > Trachelipus > Trachelipus rathkii. The sequence goes on along the minus strand of JABUQX010122494.1, from coordinate 26,330 downwards.
TAACACTATCCTTTTTATATATTTACATAGGAAATGCTTAATCCATTTCAAGTTTACAATTCAACTTAATTACATTCAGCCTTCGTTAGATAATTATATATCGATGTGTAATCGATAACGATTACATTACTCGATACATATCGAACAAAGCATATCGCTCCACTATCGATATGAAATATCGGATTTTCTAGATAATACGTGCACAGTATAATATGATATTTTACTATGAATAGTAACTGCAATTTTTCGCATACGAAAAGTAGAAAACTTTTTCTGAGTTGATAATGATTTTTGAAATAAAAATATATGTTCTTGCTAGTTATAAATAATACAAACTCACAAATTGAAGATTACTTCTTGGAATAAAATATTTAAATTAACTGATTTTTATTAGGGAAATATAAAACTGTCTTACCTTATAAATAATTACGGCACGTGATATGCTAGGACCACCAATTTATACCAAACATTCTGCCGCCTACCTCGAAATAATAGAATCATAATTTACTGAGATCCTTTGAATTGATCAAAGTAGGAAGCAGTTAAGATGTAGTTTCAAGAAATTAATGTGCTTCAGAACGATCATTGCACTGTTCTTTATTTTAATTAAGAGTCTTCAATTGATAAAGTGAATTTCAATATTCCCAACCATAAACTAGTTGGGATTACGCACTATAGCTATTAGCATGATTGCACTTATAGTTTTAACATTTAGTGCATATAAACAATACAACTCTTTTTAGAACGTGGTACAGATTATTATCCTTGTTTTATATTAAATATGCTCAACGAAGTTTGCGCGGACATATGCGCTTGTCATGGTTAAAATTTTACAGGGACACAATTGATACGGTTTTATAAAATTTATTATAATTATTTTTAAAATAGTTATAAATAAATAATTTTTACAATAATATAAGTTTTATATATATTAAAATTAATATATTATATTGTATATTATATATATTATTATTATTATATTATATATTATATACTATATACATATATATATTTATTTATATATAATATATATATATTATATATTATATTATATAATATGATATATGCTATAATTTATATATATTCAGTGGTGGCTCAGTGGGTTAAGGGGGCGAGAGCGTTTTGCTGCTTTAGAACGGCTTCCCTCTATTATGGGTTCGATAAGTCCTCGTTCCGGTCTTGATAGGACATTAAAAAATTGACCCTCAGTGGAGATTTTGCGTAATATTTAATCTATAGTTTACCTGAGAGGGTATACACTTAATTCAGTCAAAACATCACTAAACTACCAAACACAAAAGCGAAAAGCCTAGATTATAAATCCAAACACAACTTTATCTGTTCAACAAATTGCAGGCCGCTCGTATTTGGATGAAAACCACGCCGCGTGCACAGACAGCAGCTAGATGTCAAATGCTTTTTCGCTGAGTGTGGTTGCTATGATCTAAATCTCTTGACCTTCATCCATTGCTCGAAACACATTGCAAATCATTTAACCGGACATTTCATTTAGGACTGAGTTTATGTGGTGAGATGAATGAAATAATTATTATATATATTTATATATATATAATTTATAATATAATATCTGATATATTATATATATATTATTATATTTATATTATATGGGTGTTGAGCCTCATATAAAAATGGACTGCTTGAAATAAGAGGAAACAGGGTTGTCATGCTGGGATTAGGTACAGTAGTAAATTTGATAGCTTAATGTATTAACGAGATATCGGCTTAATTTATATTAGGTTAATTGAGGTAATATTATATATACACTATTATATATAATTATATATATATAATTTTTTTTATATTAATATATTATATATATATCAGTGGCGGGCTTTGGGGTAGACGAGTAGAGGCAACGGCCTGTTGCCTTAGTACTCAAGAAAATTAAAAGTCGATATAATATATATATATTAATATATATATATTTAATATATTATATACTTATCTATTTATATTTCATATTATTTGTTGATGAAAGATGATTTTTTCGAATTGGTAGCTTTAAGTTGCTCATCAATTTTATCGATTCCTTTTTTTAATAGTGGCGATCGGTGGCAATAGTTACTTCTCTGAGTTCAAAAAATAGTTCCTTATTCTCTGGGGCAAGGCAACTTTGCCCTAAGAGTCGTAGCAGTCTGTTTTTTTTTTTTTAATAATCCCCGTTTAAATTGCATTAGCAAGTATAATAATTATTTATTATTAACATATATATAATTAACTTAATTAATATTTTATGCTAACTTGATCAGTCTTATACGAAATATTTTTACGATTTGCACTTAAAGATGACTCAAATTCAGTTAAGAAACCGGTGAGTCAGACTCTTTGGGCATTGTAGCTTGCTTCTGCGACCAACATTAGCTCCGTTATTAATAATTGAGTCCTTTAGTGGGATTTTTACTTATAATAATACGAATTTTCATATTATATTATTATATTATTTATTACTGATTTGTGTGTTAACTGTGTTTGTAATAAAATTGAGCTGTGTAGTTTTAAATACGGGGATATTGGACTCGTATTCGATTTAAGCTTCTTTAGACTAATTCTTTTTCGTGTTTATGAGCATTGTAATTCAAATGTGTAGACTAGTGGAACCATACGTTCTGCTTAGGCACATTGTATGCTAATGTAAGTAATAATAACCTATATATATATAATTATAATATATATATATATTATATATAATATTATAATATAATATATAATATATAATCACTATATAATATATTATATTTTATTATATTTTAGTATAATATAGTATATATATTAAGTATATTGTAATTTATTATATTATATTATACTATTTTTATATATATTATAAATAATATATATATATTTATTATATAATATGTTATATAATAGTATATATTGTTTTAAACTTGATTTTTGACACGAGCCGCCATGATATATATATATATTATATTATTATATATATTATTAATATTTATTATATATATTATATAAAATTAATTAATATATTTACGTATATATATTATATACTATATTATTATATTTATATAATATATATATATATTTATATATATATTATATATTATATATTTTATATATATATAATATATTATTTATACTTATATATAATATAGATTTATATATATATATAATATATATATATTAATATAATATATAATTTAATTATACTATAATAATATATATATATCTTATTAGATATTAGTGGAGTACTAGCATAAAATTGGATGGGAAAGAATTGACAGATGATAAATCATTGATGATCTCAACTTTCAACTTACGTGGTTTGCAAGAATATTATATAATATATATATATATATTATATATATATATTATATCTAATATATATATATATCTATAATATAGTACTATATATATATAGGTATTAAATATATTATATATATATTATATATATATATTTTATATATATATTATATATTATATTATATTCTATATATATAATATATATATAGGTATATATATTTATATAGCGCATAATATATATATATATATATTATAAGTTATATATATATATATATATATATATAGATATTATATTATCTATTATATATATATATTAATAATATATGATATAATAATATATAATTATATATATTATTTGGGTAACTCCGGCCTCATAAATTGGGAGGAAGGAAATTTTCCCAGCCGAGTTCTTCTTTTCTTAGAAATTCTCAACTTTTCAAGACTTACGTGGTTAAGCAGATTTATATTATATATTAAATATATATATATTATATATATATATAATTACTTATTTATTATTATTATATATATATATATATATATATATTATTTATATAAATATATATAATAAATATATGTATTATATATATATATATTAATATATTATTATATAAATATATTATATAGAATGATATTAATATATATATATATATTATATTAATAATATATATATATATTTAATATAATAATAACTCCATTTTCACTTAAATGCATTTGAACTACCTACTCAATATTACAGAAGCACTAAGATACCTAAATTTATAAATTAAGGAGCTCTTTCTTCCAGATTTGCAAGATAATGGTTATGGTACTCGGCCATCTGATTGTCTTCAGTGATAGTTATGTTTAACTGTGCAGCACCAACGCTCAGAAAGATATTAATTCCATGGAAAGTGATTGCTTTTTCTAATCTTATCTTTAAACTTAATATTTGTAGTTATGATAATATGAATCATGTCTCCGAGTTATTTAAATAATGATAAGTTTACTGTAATTTAATAATTAATAATGGGTTATGACCAAAAAAAATTTTGAGATTATTTATCTAAACAGTAAAACTGCCATTTTAACCTAAACTAATTTTTGAAAACTTGTGCGATGGACTATTGTTCGAATTAAAATTTGATATAGATTTTAATACATCTGATTATTATGAAAGATTGAGAAGAGTAGACTAAATAATTTTGCGGGCGCGTTACTAACATTATAACATGTGTGGGATTATTATACTTCTTAAGCAGATTGCAAAAGTAAGAAAATATCTCACAGTTTTTTGGAGACATTTTGGGCAGAATGGTAGAAATTTTGGTCAAAAGTCAATATTTGCTATCTAGTTTGATCTAGTTTTGAAAATATTAAAGTTATCCGGAGTAAATATAAAAATTTATAAGACGAAAGTCTCTAAATTAGGTTTTTATCATTCACCGGTCATTATCCTCTGGGTATGTATGTGCAATGTTGAACAGTCAAAAATGATCGTTCATAGAAGGTCAAGTTTTGGGATAGAGAAATGCTTAAAGATGTGCAATTCTCCATTACAAATCGTCTCTGAAAATTTCCGATTGGACGAACTGTGAAAAAAATTCTTATGAGAATATTTAGATGTTTGGCAATTTTACCCCTTTCAGACATGTTCACAATTAATCTTACAAAATATAGTATATTTTTTATTTTTATATGGTATAGAGAAGATAAGGAGGTATATATATAAATTTTTTTTTCTATTGTACAACTAATGATTTTTTTTTTCTTTTTCGAGAAAATCATTCAAAATCTGCGATCATTTTGGGACAGATTTCCCGTCAAACGTTGGATATAACAGAAGAAAATTGCATGTGAATGGAAGTTTAAACCGGTGACTAAATTTTATCGGAAAAAATTCCAATATAATAGTTGTAAACAAATATCCAGTGATGAAAAAATTTGCAATTTTGAAAAAATATTATTTAAGTGAGCATTTCGAAGCCTTTGTCTTTTTTTTTTTTACAATCAATCACATTTTTATTGCATTTTTCAGGCATATTGCCACCAGATATTATTGATGGCTTATTCCATAGTAATTACATTGTTAAAAGAGGAAACTTCTGCCTAAGAGATTATATGAAAAAGTGTTATGCAAGCGAGTTTAGTTGAGAGATTTAAGATGTCGAATCGATTATTGAATATTATTCACAAATTTTGTTATTGTTGTAGTTACCATCACCATAATGTCTCAATTATGACTTCATTAATTATGTTTATATCACCATTATCATATACGAATTAAGGCAATATTGCTAAAGACAAATGGGGATTCATTTATTTTCGTGTATGAAACTACATAATTAGATTTGAGTGAAGAATGTTCATTTCTTTATCGAATATATTCTGGCCGCATTGGCACACTGAAATGATTCCGGGTGGAGCGGAGCTTGTTGATTGCATAGATATTCTGCCCGGTAAGAGGAGCAGCAATCTCTGAGTATATATATATTATTATATAGATATTATATATATATTTTATATAATAATATAATATATATATATATATTATTATATATAATTATATATTATATATTATATATATATATTATATATTATATATTATATATATTATATATTATATATAATAGACTTATATATATTATATATATAATTATTATATATATTTATATATATATTTATATATATTATATTTATATATATTATTATACTTATATATATATATGTATACTCAAACTTTCCTTTGTTTTCAATATTTTCATAAGATATTTGGCTTAATTTACATCTATTTATGTGTGTTCTTATACCCATATTTATTTAATGATCTTAGATGGGAGGTGACACATTCTTACGTTGTGAGGAAGATCAGAGGATCATGAAGGTAATAAGCTCCTCTTGATACAATTTATGAAGGCTTCGATTATGGTGGAGTCGTTCTGTGACGATAAACATTGAATCTGTTCTTTCCTGAGAACGGCAAGCTACTTTGTCTTTACTATCTGCAGGCGTTTTTTAACCCAAGTAAAATCCCACACACAGATACAACACCACACACACGCGCACAATATATATATAAATATATATCTATATATAATTATATATATATAATTATATTATATATTATATATATATAATTATATATATATATTATTATAATGTGACCGTAGTTTGAGATTATCTCTTCTGCTTTATTGTCATTACCGATTCAGATATTGATTTTGAAGCTCCGTACAGTGGTATGAGGTTCTCCATTGCAGTAACATATCACTATATTGAATTTCTTCCTTTCCATTTTTCGAAGAACCATATTAATATTATGTATATATATTATATTATAATAATATTAATATATTATATATATCATATATAATAATATATTATGTATTTATATAAATATAAATAATATATATCATATAGATATATTATATAATAATATAATATATATATACTAATATTAATTATATATATATATATAAATGATATATAATATAATTATAATAATATAATTATTATATATATAATATATTATTAATAGTAATTATATTATTATATATTTATTATAATAATATAATAATTACACGATGAAAGATAATACTATACTATAATATATTATACTATATAATTTATATATTTATACTATTATAAATATTTATAATATATATTACTATATTATATATATTATTATATGTGCATGGCTGTAAGATACACCATTCCTTTATCCCGTACACCTAAATTATATCTTGATGTGATGATCACTTTCAGGTTATCCTCCAATATATATATGTAAGACAGTAGTGATGAGAGTGTAATTGATTACGATAATACGCATGCATGGATAAATTGAAAGTTGAAGAGATAAATGGAAGTTCATTAGAATATAAATAATCTGCAAATACTCCGTAAGTTGGAAGTAGTTGGTTTTTCAGTGTAGACGAAATAAGCCACTAGAATGAGGCTGGTAAACAATAAGATCAGTAGAGACGAGCTACGTGAAACCGAAAACATGGGAGGACATTCAAGAATTATATCATATAATATTATATATATATTATATACTATATATATTATATATTAATATGATCATATATAATATATATATATACAGATATATAAATATAGTAATATAATATATTTATATCAAAGTTTTAAAAAGAATTATATTCTACATAAATCATTAATAAATTATATATTATAATATATATATATATATATAATATTTATATTAGTATATATAATAATATATATAATATAATAATTAATATTACGAGGTTTATTTAATTCTATGTCAAGGAAAATATATTTTTTTTTAATGTTACAACAAAGCAATGACGATATAACAGGCACTAACCACCGTACCTATGGTTAAATACTAGCAAGAATCAACTCTATTCTTAACGCTATTTATAAAAATTAGAAGCATTATATGTGTATTTTTGTCTATTATATATATTTTTTTCGGCGAAAATTTCAGAAAATGCTCAACCAAGAAGATTTTATAAAAAAATATAGCAGCAAAATTACTCAAAAAATTGTATAAATAAAATTGCAGCCTCCCACGAAGAGCAGTAATGCATGTAACCTGAAAGAAAAAATAACGCTAGAATAATAACATTTTGATTACAAGGCAAGCATTCACTACGATAGAACATTTAAAGAAGAAAAATTTTATAATTGAAAATATATTATTGAAATAAACCCTATAATATGAGTATATTTTTAGGAACTGGCGAGACTTTTCTAATTAACTATTCATTTCGCAGATAAGTACGAAGCAAAGTCAGAGCGCTGCCAATATTGTATTGTTTTATATTGCTCTGGAGAAAATGTTAATTTTACTTTTATATCTTCTATTCTTTTATTACGGACAGAGGGGGGGACGAGTCCCCCGTCGTCCCCGGATAGGCGAGAAAAACCCACTAGATGATCCATCTTTGTGAAATATTACCCTTGGGATCACTTTATAGATTATAAACCAACTCCTTGGGCTCTGATACAATTTCGAATTGCATCTGATAAATCATATGTTCTGACTCTTATTAGATTTTCCACACTTTTTGTTTAGTTTATAGAAACCACCGCGTTTATTTTTTTTTTTTTTAATCTTCATTGATAAAAGATGTCTCCTCGATTATAACACATTTTATTGTATCTTCCCTGTAGCTGTTATTGTTTTTTGGTCTACATCCTTTGTTGCTTCGGCGCACGGCTGACGCCTAAATTATTAACAACAATGAGCATAAATTTACCTATAACTCTCTCTCTGCTCTTCTCTTCATTTCTCTCGCTCTCTCTCCTCTCTCTCGTCTCCTCTCTCTCTCTCTATCCTCTCTTTTTCTCTCCTAAATATATATATCTATTATTCTTTTTCATACTCAAACCCAGTTATATATACTCATATACATATATAATATTATATATGATGAAGTATATTATATATATATATCTATTTTATAAAATATTTCTTTATTAATTTAAATTTTATCGGAATTATTTTATGACGTGTTCGAGGAGGAGGCCTTGTGGAAATCACCTATAATCGTCCCACCGGGGCTAAAGGTCGTTAGCGATGCGGCCACCAGTGTTTCGGAAAGCAATAAATTATGTTTCTTGAGCGCACAATCAAAGTTTCATTCAAGTCCTTATGAAACTAATGTTTCGACAGGACTAAATTATCTTATGTAAATTGAGCGTTCTGTCTCTAACATTTTAACATTCTTTTATTTTCAAGAATCAGCTAGCGCGCTCTCGCTACTTGCCTCTTATTTTTTTTTGGGAGGCCCGGGCCTCCTGCTTCCCCCGTAAAACCGCGCCTGGTCTAACCTGACGGTTGTTAACGTGTGCATGTTAGTAATATATTCTTTCTTGTGTTCTTGAAGGTATTCGTTATCTTAAAATTGATTATTTAAAAGAAAAAAATGTCAAGTCCTTATAGGTAGGAGCCCTAGGATTTCATGGAATACTTAGCGCGTGCTTTTTCGTTGCGATGTGTGCACCAGTCGCCGTTGGGCTTGAGATTTTGTCGTACATATTCGAAATTGCCGACAGTTCAGCCATGTAAATCATGAGGGCGGGCGCGTTTTAGGCTGAGGTATAAGCAGTGAAACGTAACTGTTCGCTCTACACTTGTCTGCAATGGTGATGATGCTCTTCTTCGCGAATAGTTTCCTGCTCGAAAGTGCTGCTGTCGTCGTCCGGACTAGGTAGGATTGTTGAGAGGTGGTCTTGAAGGCAATGCGCTCTTCTCTGTTAGGTTGTGGCTGCTAAAAACCATCATATCGTCCCGGACTCATGACGCCGCGCGCTGCAGTATGGGAGTTACCTCTTCTTCTTCTTCTTTTCCATCAAGGCAATAGTTGTTAACAGCTCTTGTATCGATTCGTAATCGTTAAGAAGTTACATATATATACCGAGTGCTGACCTTAAGTTATAACATTCTTTTACCATTTATTATTCTCTATCGATGTCTTCCTCGAGTCACCAGTCCATCGGGACGGAGACGAGACGAAGAGAGAAGAGGGAAGACCGAGACGAGAGAGAGGAGACGGTGACGAGAGAGAGAGAGGACGAGAGAGAGGAAGAGGCGCCAATATCCCAGCTTTTATTTCTTTTACATTGGACAAGGCAATATAAAATGAATAATATGACATATCAATATTTCATACAACACTGTTACGAATGTACATGTGAAAATAATATTTCCTAGTATTTAGAAGTAAATTCATACTATACACAATTTGATTAAGCTTGTAAATTAACTAGTTTCAAGCCTGTTGCGACTTGTTTTTTATTTTCAACGAATCGGACTTTCTATACATTCGATGCAAATGATTATTTGACTTAACAGTTACCATTAATGCCTATTTAAATATCAAACCCAATTATTATTCCGTTATTCCTAAGATGTATATGTATTAGCATCGTTATTTCATAATGTGTATTCTCTATAATATATTTAATCTCTATATATATATATACTAATTTATACTAATTCTAATATATATTACTAATATACTAATAGGTAATAAACGTGACTCCTTAAAAGACTATAGACCGTAACTTAATTATACACCATACTATATATATTAATATAAATATATTAAAATAGCTTATACGAATTATTAATACTATATTATATATATATCTACTATCTTATCATTACTTATATATATATATATATATATTGAATTCTGTATAGCACAACATGCTACTCATGTTTTCAGATAATAATAACATATAAAGTACTTAGTATTTTCGTCTTCCTTTTTTTTTTTTTTTTTGCTCTCGAACTCGCAGTTTGTGTCTTCAATAAATCGCCCAGTAACTTTCCAGAGTTGCGATTTTCATTTCTTTTTTTTTTTTTTTATTTTACAAACTTCTTCGCGCTCTATTCTTCGCTTCTTTATTTTTTCGACATACCCATTACACCTAGCTTCACTTTCAGTTTCGATATTACATAAAACCGCTATACGTACGCACCCTTATCTGTCTTGCTCTGGCCCAAACGACTTGTACGTAGCTACTTTTCAGTGCTTTTCTTAATGATAGGCATATCAGGAATTATCAGACAAGCTTAGTGGGCTAACATTCCCAGTGTTTAGTACTATGCATAGATGCATATCAGGAGATTTCATTGCTTCTTATCTTACACACTCCTCAGCTCGCTTGGAGAATATCCTTCGCTACCTATCAGCTTCTAAATTGACCTGAACTGTCAAACGATCATCCAGTTACAACCTTTGGTTTTATTTGGTATAATAAACTATTCATATCTTAACTCGGATGGGATCTTGACATAAATCAGCAGAAGCTCCATTTAGGCGTTTTCTATATTCTTGCTAACCCTACATCAAGTGAGCAACCAACTTTCGGTCGTTCTCCTATGCGCCGAACGTTCATCAGATACAATTTCGTGCGTTTTCAAAGTCTACCTGAATTGATGACTTAAGCATTTAGCTTATTATTGATAAATAAGGCAATATCTTATTCGGTTATGTTGTCATGATTCAACTATATCTTTATTATTCATTTTTTGTTTTGTCTAAAGTCAGTTATGAGCATTATTTAGCCCACAGTTAGAATATTCTCCATGATTTCTTTTTATGTTTACATAATACTTCATATGCTCTTTAATACCATTAAAACATATTCGTAGAGTATCTTGAGTTCTGCATTAGCACTAATTACTTAATTTTATTTTTACAATATGTCCTTCCGAATATTTGTCATCAGGAATTAATAGCTTACAACATTGTCTTATGGGATGTTTCCCCCAACATTAATTTCAGTTTAAAATTTTCGGCCGTTATGCATAAAGAATCGGTGTCCTATGAACAATATAATCGGCATCCTAGATTAGATAATAATCGGTATCCTATCTTTATATAATTCTAATGAAATTACGTTAATTATCACAAAGGTATTAGATGATCTAATCGAGTATAGAAGCTATAAGGATGTTAATTATTTGTATAATTAATCAACATCCTGATAGCTTCTATTAACTAATTAATGGTCAGTATAATTAATTAATTATACTAAACATTAATTTATTTTCATTCCTTCTACCTAGGTGAAAAACTCCACCCTTATATTTCAATTAAAGCCCGAAATTTAAAAGTTGAAGCAAGAAAGGTGAGGTTTATTAATATTTAATTATAAAAATGTCAAAATATAATTATACTCTTCACTGATGAGACGAGCTGTAAGGTAATTAAATTTTAAGAAATGGTTTTGGTTTTCATTTCAGTAACTCGATCAATTATACTTTAATGGGCAATAACTATTTATAGTTATATGATTTGGTTATATGTATATTAACTATTGAAAAGAAATGCAGTCATTTTTTCATAAATTTTCAATGGTGATCGGAGCAAATATATTATGGACTCCTAGAACAATTCATCCACCTATCAAGACAGTAGTAACAGTGAGAATTGCGACCTGTCTTATCTAACCACAAACCGCAAAGGTTCATAAAAGTGAGACCTTTTTTTTAAAAATACTAACCGTCACAACCGCAAAGTGGGAACCGCAAAGTTCGTGGGACTTGCAATGGGATGCCGCACGTCGAGAAAAGATCATATGTTCCTATAAATATATTATTATATAGGTTATATATGATATAGGTTATGCAATTATATAGGTTAAATATATTTTAATGGCTATAATATTCTAGCTTCTAGCACGTGACCGAACCTATACTTGTAGAAATACACGCGCGTCTTTAGTGTCTATTTCCTAGTTAATTGGGCGACGGGGACGTGGTTGTATATTAGGAAAGGTCTAGGATGCTTCCTTCCTCATAGTTATTACCCTTACCCCAACACTTTTCTAGCCTTTTCAGCAGTGATGTCCTACATCATAGAATACACTGTCTTAGTGTCTACCCCTACGGTTATTGAGTACGGAGAGTAGATTGGTGCTATATATAGAATGCTCCGCTTAGAGCATACTCGCTTTTCCTTCTATGAGTCTCCTCATCCCCTACCCCCCTCTTTTCTAGCTTTTTAGCATGTGAAACAATGTCCTACGTCCATCGAAATACAACCCGTATAAAAAATTCAAGTTACGTGCTATCTCCTATGGTTCATAAAGTCACGGGTAGTCGAATTGGTGATAACATTTAGAAGGTGCTTTAGGTTGGTTCCTTCTATAAAGAAGTTTAAGTATCCCCCACCCACCCCTTTCTTAACCCTCTAGTGCTAAATATATCGTATATGCCTGGTAAAAATATTTCCCGATATTTGTATCGATATAGCACATATTCGACACTGAAAATCTGAAAATCGATTCCTGTTAGGTTTACAACGGAATCCGATTTCAAAATCCTAACAAGAGTTAGTATTAGACATTACCCTACCCTCTTTTCTAACACTTTTGTTTCTTGAGATATGTGAAAAGTCGATCTTGGTGAGTGACTAGTATGTTTTGAGCCGCCATATGCCGAGTCGATTGCCGCTATTGCCGAGCGTGGCGTTTCAGCCTGTTGCGTTTTTAGAACGCACTACAAACATGCGTTTTTCGTAGACGTACCCCTGGCGGAGTAAATCAAAAATATCATGACGGGTGTCATAACAGGGGTAAGAATGGTCTCAAAAATAAGATTCCTTGTAGTTACTTTCCCGTGGAACGCCAAATAGTCCCAGGTGTGCCCCAGCCGAGAAGCGGTTCATTTATGGGGCAAGAAATGAGAACAAAATAACATATCATTAGCAAACGAGTGTTAGAGTCAATCGATCCCTTCTTCAAATCTTGGGCATAATCCTCTCTATATATGTTGCAACTTGTTGTATCCAATGTTTCAAGTCGCTACGCCAAAGAGGGTTGGGTGGCCCCACCCTCCTTAAATTTTTTTTAAAAAAATGGACTTAGAAGCTTGAAAATTGGGTGATGTGTATAAAGAGAATAAATGGAAATAGGAATGGTCTATGTAAACTAATTGCCCGCGAGACGATTTATCGGAGCGGAGCCAGAGCTGGTGTGGTTGCGCCCGATGGAATCAGGCTCCTACCACATATTTAGAAACAAATGACGGTTGTCATTACATATACTGTTTTCAATGTGTAGATTCATTTGTGAGGTTTCAGAAGATTGGCATAACTGTTTTTCTTAAGCTTTCATAGCAACGACATGTCCTACATAAATTCCGTAACACATCCCTTTATTTAATGCCTACCCTTATGTTTAAGTTTCACGTAGACTCGATTGTATATATTAGAAGGTGTTAGGATGCTTCCTATCTACCAGTTAGTACCCACCCTTTTCAATGCACTTCTAGCAATGACATGTTCTACGTCATGAATACATCTAATATTAGTGTCTACCCTTATTTTGAGTATGAGGATTCCGAGGGGTGTATTAGAAGTTGTTAGGATGTTTTCGTGTCCTATTTACGATTAACCCAAACATAATTAGTGTCGCTTAGCCCCCATAATGTTGATGTTTTGCCTTGATATTCGAGTCTTGCCTTGATATTTCGAAACCTTGATACGTATCAAGGTACTGAAATTGACCTTTCATAAAGTTCGTGAGAGGATTTAAGTGAGATAAGCTAGCACATGTAGGTATGCTGACGCAAGGTTACCTGTTTAGGGAACTGGTCCTAACATGAGGTTCATGTAGGTATTCTGCCCAACTTAAGTCCCTGTATGTACTTCCCCTAATACCTCACCACTTAAACACCTCACACCACCCCACAAAACACACACAACGACAACACACGCTATGCTACTTAATACACACACACACAACACACACACATGCACACCCGCTAGGCTACTTAAACACACACGCACACACATACACCCACCCTATATACACACATACACCCACCCAGTAGACACTTATGGCTGACACACGCTATACCCCTATACCTGAACACTATACATCACATCACACACTAAACCACACACCCACCACTATGCACTATTATGTACCTCCACATTACACACTATACCCATAGGACACTTACACACCCCACCATCAAAAGACACTTACACTCACCATAGACATACATATACCACTCACCTCATAGACTACATTACACTCATACACTTCACACACACACACATAACTCAAAATTATTTAAGAAACCGACAACCGGTGATGCCTCAGTTTGATGACTCATCTTGATGCCTCAGCTTTGATGACTCATCTTTGTTACTGGAAAAAAAGGAAACCATGCAGAGGAAGTAAGAAGAAGAAGAAGAAGAAGAGGAAGAAGAAGAAGAAGAAGTGAGAAAAGAAGAAAGGAAAGAGAGAAGAAAAGTCTCAGTATGACGGAGCATTATGAAGCCTGGGCCGGATCCGGAAGTTTTGTTAATGGCCGCGAGTCAGACTGGATTTCTGGCTCCAGCTACATATTTAATTCTATCTTTGAGTGTATGTATTAATATATATATTATAATATATATATATTATATTATAATATAATATATATATATATAATTATAATATAATATTTATAATAATATATATATATTATATTAATATTAATTATTATAATATATATATAATATAAATTATTATATAATATTAAAATATATTATATAATATTTTTCTCAAAAGAATAACTCATTAGATATTCCGAATTTTTGGGAGTTTCGTAAACCCCCAAAATGAGTTCTGAGAACCCCCTTGAAGTGGGCAGCCTTCAAGCTGGAATAAAAAAGAAAATTACAAAAATAATATGGGTGGAAAGATGAATGGAAGGATAATAGATAGATAGCTGAAGTAAAACACATAATTAATCATTTGGCCATCCTACACCCTTTCCAGGGTCGATGTGCGGTGCCGAATTTAGTAAAAATATGTGCTTCAAACCATTAAATTAATTAGAGTTAGTTTATATACTGTTTAATTAGTGATGTAGGAATATGAATAACATAGTTTCATTACACTCAAAGATGTCTAGGACCCCAATTGAGATGGGAGCCGAACCCTAAAAATATGGTTTATTTTTTACCCTTTTAAATGGAAATCTTTAAAGGATTATAAGTTAATAATTACATTAGACTTACGCCTCTATCACAGCCTTCAGTTGCATATATAAATATTGTAACAGCAGCCATATTGTTGTACAATATATATAAAACTTATACACTCAGAAACTTAAGTGCGCTCTTCATCTTAGCCATAAACACAAATTGTTAAATATAGGTAGTACTACTGAAAGAATTTCAAGTTCAAAAACTTGGCACTCGATAACTTTGTTATATGCTATATCTAACTAAATCAAGTCACCACCTAAATATATTAAGGTTGTGTATTGGTATGCATGTGTATATTGTAAAATGTGTATTGTATATGCATTTAATAGTCGTATACCCATAGTCTTACATTTTTATTTCAAACTGAGGTTATTTAAATATTTATTAGAATAAGCTGTTTCATTACCAAAGTTAAGGTTAAAGTTAAAGTTAAAGTTAAAGTGGAGATAAAAGTTAAAGTAAAGTTAAATTTTCATGTGAAGTATAAGATTTATATTTTTCATGTATGTAAAATACAAATGTTTTTTTTGATCAATAACTCATAAATGATGAAGAATCGTTTTTGTAAATTCGTGAAAAACATTTTCTTTAATTGAAAAAGATTTTTATTTTTTGAACAAAAAAAAGTTTAAAAAACATTGTTTTCTAGAAAAAAAGTTGGTTTAATTTCACGATAAAACATTGATTTTAGGGACCATAAGCATATAAGCAGTAAAACACTACAGCAAACGCCTTCCAGGTGCCCCACCCCACCGCCCACCTCGGTTTTTACTCTAGCTTTTACTGCTTTATCCACTACCATTACTATTAATAAAAATATATCTAGTCACTACCTATTTTTCTTAAGTTTCAAATCATTATACATTTGTTATTTCACTAATTTACCCTTTTTCAAATTTTTTTAACAAACTTAAGAATTAAATAAATATATTTTAATTTGTACCAGTTATATTTTCACTCTTGTATACTTGTATTAATTAATAATTAATATATATATAATATATATATATATATATATATTATTATTATTATTTATTATAATATATAATATATAAATATATATATATAATTAAACAGCTAATCAATTTAACAAATTAAAGGTCCAAACTTATCAACATTAAAAGTAACTAACATATCATACAAAACGTAACCTATTCCCAATTTTTCATGCATGTCTTTAACATAAATATCATGGTTAATTTTACATTAACATAGTATATTTAACTAAAGATTTTATCGTATCCATAACCTAATCGATTGTATATAACTAAAGAAAAATCGCATACGCAACACACACATCACACACACACATATACATCAAACACACAACGCACACGCACACGCACACACACACAACATGAGGATATTTGGCAACAGTACAAAGTTTTTCACATTATAAGCTAACTTAGCATCCACCTTAACTAAGAATATAATTACAACAACAAACCTAACATACTTTAAGCACGGAATAAACAGCTAACATTAACAAATTTCCATACTTAACAGCTGTAAACTTTAAAATAGCTAACAAAAACGTAAACCTATTCACTACTTTTATTTCAACATCCTTTTAAAACATATCAATGTTAAATATTTACATTAAATCATAAGTAATATTTTAACAAAGATTCAACGATCCTAAACCTATACTATTGTTCTATGAACTAAAATTTTAAGATGCCCTTGACTAAAAAATAAACCGCACACATCACACACACATACACACACAACACACAACACGAATATAATGAAATAATACATTATGTTAACGTATACTAAATGTTTTTACATTAATAAAAGCCACATAGCATACACACTGAACTAGAATTTTATTAATAATACACGACAAATTAAACATACCTTAAACACGAATAAACTGTTTACTCATTAGCAAATTCCATTACCTACATCAGTAAAGAGCTAAACAATACATACAAAACGTAATCCTTATTTCACACTTTCAAGCATATCTCTAACATTTCAATGTTAAATTTTACATTAACTGATAAAAATGTCTTTAAATTAGCCCATGAAATACACAAGAGTTTTCTAATTTATCATACGACTAATCGAAATAAATGCTAACAGTACCAAAGTTTTTCGCATTAACATAGTATTATATAACAAAAAATATCATGTTAAGAGACAGAGCACACAACCTTCTACCACGTTAAAATCTAAAACGAATATGACGATAAAATTAAGTCTTCGAGAAGAATAGAAATAGGCAATATTACTTGTGGAACAAATACAAGTTAAGAGATAAGGGATATTTATCAAACCAATCACGGAAAGTATATATAGGATATTTCAGCCAAATTCACAGAGTAGGGCAAATATAGATGACGGATATGTCCAACGTGGAATTAGCATCCAATAGTTCTATACACTATTTAAATATAATATATTATGTTATATATATATAATATTATTATTATATAATATAATTATATTTACTATAATATATTATATATATAATATATATATATATATTATTATATATATAATATATATATTATATATATATATATATGTAAACATATACATAGGATTACGCCCCCACCTTTATTGAAAACCTAAAAGAATAATCCAAATAGGCCATACATATAAAATATATAAATAGAATACATCTTCCACGAGAGATACCCGGGGTTTCACCCCTTGCTAGATGAATGAATCCCCCATTGGTATCACCCCGAAGGGGCGATGGAAGCAGGCTCATTACCCTCCGAAGGTAGAAGGTAACCTGGCCTCAGCCTGCTACACGCCCCTTCGGGGTGTAAATACCTCCAATTAGGGGGAATTCATTTCATCTAGTCAAGGGGTGAAATCCCCAGGGGTATCCTCTCGGTGTGAAGATGTATCTTTATATATTTCATTATGTATGCTATTTTGGATTTCTTTTTATTTTACATCAAAGGGGTAGGCTATTCCTATGTATTATGTACCAATATATATATATATATTATATATTATATATATAATATATTAAATATATTATATATTAATTTATATATAAATTTATTAATATTAATATTATATATAATATAGTTTGTAAGACTTAATGGATTGTAATTCCTACTTGAAGACATATCCAATCCAATCTAATTGACAAGCGCACAAATGAAATTATCCTATTTACAAAATTAGTACGAATTTAACTTAGACTTGTGCTTTTTCCAGTAATATTGCATTATCTTTTCTCTCGCTCGAGACTTATTTTATCGTCATATTCGTTTTAGATTTGAACGTGGTAGAAGTTGTGACTCTGTCTTAAAAATATTTTTTTTGTATAAATATCACTATTGTTAATGTAAAAAAAAACTTTGGTACGTTAGCATATCTATTCGTTAGTCAGTATGATAATTAGAACAGGGTATAATAATTATTTTTGTTAAATATTTACCATGTTAATGTAAATTAACTCATATGATATGTCCCGATTGCTTGAAATAAGAATGCTGAATAGGTACAAGTTTTTGTATGTAATGTAGCTCTTTACTGTGTTAAAGTATTGGTAACTTTGCTATAGTAAACAGTTTATTTCGTTGTTAAGGTATGTTAATTTTGTTGTTGGTAATATTATATTCTTAGTTCATGGTATGATATTTTTTCACAAATGTAAAAACATTTGACTTTTTTATCATTTTCTTTCATGAATATTAAATGTGGTGTGGTGTGTGGTGTGTGTGTAGTGTGTGTGTGTGTGTGTGTGTGTGTGTGTGAGTGTGTGTGTAGGTTCTGGTGTTTGTCTGTGGCATTAATTCTTAGTCATTACCAATAGTTTAGGATTAGGATTACGTTGAATCTTTGTTTAAAATTACTTATGCTTAATGTAATATAATTACATTTGATAAAATGTTTAAAAGACAGCATTTGATAAAAGTATGAATAGGTTAGTTTTTTGTATGCTCTATTTTTTGGTTACATTTATGGACTGTAATACTCTCTTAATTATGTTAATGTTAGCTGTTTCTTCACCAGTTGCATCAAATATGTCGAACTCAATAGTGAAATTCACTGCGTTGATTTGGGTTGTGCTTCATGGTTAGCTTTATTAATGTTGAAAACTTTTTGTTTACGTTGCCAAATTAAATTCCTCTGCTGTGGAGTGTGTGTACTATATAAGTGTGCAGTGTTGTGTGATGTGTGTGTGTGTTATGTGTGGTGTGTGTGTGTGATGTGATGTGTGTGTGGTGTGGTGTGTGTGTATTTTGTTGAATTTATTCTTTAGTTTTATTTTTCCATCGTGTCAATTACGAATAAATCTTTGTTAAATTATTACCTATGTTAATTTAAATTAACATTGATATGTTAAAGACATGCATGAAAATGTGTGAATAGCTACAAACACGTTTTTGTATGCTTGTTAGTTTACTTTACTGTTGATAAGTTATGATAAATATTGTTTAAGTTAGCTGTTATAATTATAATTATATATAATATGTAAATATATAATATATATATTTATATATATAATATATATTATATATAGTTATAATATAATATTATATATATATATATAAATATATATATATATATACTATATTATAATATATAATATATAATATATATTAATATATATATTATATAAAAAGGAAAAATCACCAGGTCTCTTAAGTGTTACAAATTAATAATATATATTTATATTAAGTCTAAGTTTGTTTTAAAAAGTGTTTTAAAAAGGGTTAATGTGAAATCATAAAATGTATTGATTGAAACAGAAAATAGTTAGTTACATATATTTTTATTTAATAGTATGTAGGAAAGCAGTAAAGCAGTAAGCCAGTAAAACCACGAGGTGGTCAGGGTGTGGGATTATAATAGGTGGGGCCCCTGGAGGCTGTTTTGCCTGTATTGTTTTTACTGCTTTATCGTTTATGGTCCCTAAAATCATGTTTTTCGTGGAATATTAACAACTTTTTTCTAGAAACAATGTTTGTTAAAGAGCAATATAGAATCTGATTAAAAAATTGTTTTACATCCAATTCCATGTAAACACCATCCACCTGAATAAATGTTTTTTCATCAAAAGACAATGTTTTTCATAAAACATTTTGTATTTAAATTACATGAAAATATATAAATCTTATCCTTCGACAGGAAAATTTAACTTTAACTTAAACTTTATCTCCAACTTTAACTTTAAACCTCTAACTTTAACTTTAACTTTGGTAATGAAAAAGCTTTTCTGTTCCATAAATACCTTCAGTTTAAATAAAAATGTAAGACGTATTGTTGATATTACAACCTCTAACCAAACAAAATTATATCCATTCACACATTTATAGCATTGTCGATTACACGATACACACCTCCCCTTTATATTTTAGGGACTTGATTTATATCATACACTTGACCCAAGTCGACGAATTTGCAAGTTGATTGACTTGGGAATCATTCTCAGTTGTACAACATAGCATACTCCTCATCCTTCTCATACCATTTGTGTATGGCTAGAAGAGCCTCTATAATTCTCAGTTGTTAAGTAGTTATATAATATGTGCTAACAACACATGATTGGCTTGGCATAAAGTACATATATTTTGCAACATTGTGGGCAGTTGTTAGAGCGTAAGTCTATGTATTATTAACTTATAATTTTTATAAAAATTTCATTTAAAAGGGTAAAAAACCATATTTGGGTGTCGGCTTCCCATTTCAATTTGGGGTCCCTAGACATGGTGTACATGAAAACACTATGTTTTCATATTCTACCATCACTAAAACGTATAAAAACCCACACTTTATATTCATCTTCCCTCCAGGTGACAAGCACCATGATTTACTTAATCGGCACCGCACCGCCCGATGCTACCAGCTCGCCCCCTGATACCTAATAACTCCCAATCGATTCATTTGTTCTATCTTAACGAAACTTCTAATACCTATTTCCTTCTCCTCATCTTTTTCTTCGCCTGTCCTAAGTTACTCTGTAATTTTCTTTTTCCAGCTGAGGCTCCACTCCAAAAGGGGTTCTCGAATCGCATTTTGGGAAGGTTACGAAATCCAAATAATTCGGATTCTTATGTCGCTTTTTGGAAAAATATAATTTTATAAGGTATATATAAATATTATATATAACCTTATATATACTATTATTCAGTATTATATATTACTAGGTATAAAATAGATAACTACACAATATACCTATTTAATATTATATATATATATCTCACCTATATATATATAAACACGTTCTCAATTGACTCATATGTTAACTGGAGCCCCAGATAATCCAGTCTGACTCCTCGCCATCACAAGACTTCGCGATCCGGCCCTCGGCTCATATGCTCCGTCATATGAGACTTCTTCTTCTTCTTTCTTCTTCTTTCTTCTTCTTCTTCTTCTTTCTTCTTCTCCTCTTCTCCTTTTTTCCGATAGTTAACAGGAAGATAAGAGTCATCAAAGCTTAATCCGTCTGAAATATTCAGAGTTACTGATTGAGAAACAGTTGATGCATCAAATATTGTAGTGTGTTGTGTAAGTGTGTGTGTGTTGTAAGAATGGTAAGTGAGTGTATGTGTAAAGTGTTCTATGGTGAGGATGTAAGTGATCTATGGGTGGATAGTGTAAGTATGTCTATGGTGGGTGTAAGTTCTATGGTGTATGTGTGTATGTGAGGTATAAGTGTATAGTGTGTTGTGTATGTAAAGTCCTGTTGTTGTAAGTGTAGTGGTAATAGGCTATATTTGTGTGAGCTTAAGTGTTTATGGGTGGGTGTATGTGTGTTAATAAGTAACTATCGCGGTGTTGTACGTGTGTGGTATAAGCCTAGTCCTAGCGGTGTGTGCATGTGGTGTGGTGTGGTTTGTGGTGGTTATAATGTAGCATAAGCTGTTTGTGTTGTGTTGATCGTGATATGTGTTGTGTGTATGGAATGTCAGGTTAGGTAGGCACCGTAACATACAGGGACTTAAGGTTAGGGCCGGATATCTCTACATTGTAACCTCATGTTAGGGACAAGTTCCTACAAAAAACAGGGTACTGCGTCAATAATACCTACATGTGCTTCTCGAACTTAAATCTTCACTTAATCCTCACGAACTTTTATAGAAAAGGTCAATTAAATCAGACCTGATACGTAATCAAGGCAAGACGAAATATCAAGGCCCAAAACATCAAAAAGGGCTAAGCGACCTTAAAGGGGAAGGCTTAATCGTAGAAGGAAGAGACCATCCTAACACTTCTAATACAAACACCAATCTGAATCCTATATACCTTCAATTACATAGGGTTAGAACTAAAATATATAGATGTATTCTATGACGTAGGACATGTCATTGCTAGAAATAAGTGCTAGTAATAAGGTTGTGAAAGGTACTAAACTTGGTAGAATGAGATTTACTAACACCAAATAATCTAATTAATATACCAAATATATCGAGGTTAACCCGTACCTTTTATCATAAAGTAGGCATATAATATGGGATGTGTCTATATATGTAGACATGTCGTGCTAGAAGTAGAAAATTCAGTTATGCTCCAACTGAACCTCAAAAATGAATCTACAACCATTGAAGCAGCCGTATATTGTAGACACCTCATTTTCTTCTAATATGCCTTAATAAGTAGGAAGCCTGAATTCCATTCCGAAGGCACTCCGCAACCACCAGCTCCGCAGGGCTCCGGCTCATAATTGGTTCGCAGATTAGGAATAAGATAGCGTCATCTTCTTATTAATTTCATTATAATTCCTCTTCAAAATATACAACTCACCAATTTTCAGCTTTCTAAGTCATTTTTTAAAATTTAAGGAGGGCGGGGGGCCCCCAAACCCCTTTGACGTAGCGACTTTGAAAACATTTGGAGTACGTCAACTGTTGCCAGCTATAGAAAATCATTGATTTGTTCTAGAGGAAGAAGATTCTCTGATGATTTCATCAGAACTGGTATCAAAATTTGTGATGGAAGTGCTTGAATTGACCCCTGCTGGGGCCCTGGGGACTATGGCGTTCGGTAAATCAACCACGGGAATCTTATTTTTTGAGACATTCTACCCCTGTTTGACACCCGTCATGATAGGTTTTTGACGAAAGGTTCACTGGCATCTACGAAAAACGCGCGGACCAAACCTCGTCTCTAATTATGAAAACGGCTGAACTGCTCAAATGCTCGGCAATAGCTGGCAATCGACTCGGCATATCCTCAAAACAGACATACTCATAACACCTAAGTATTGACTTCATTAGTCTCATATTTCCTGGAATTCACCTAACAGTTTTCACGTATACGGAGGTTTAGTAATGGTAATGATCATATATAACTAAACTGTTGTTTATAAAGGAGTGAATCGATTCCGTTTGTAAACCACAGGAATCGAATCAGCAGTGTCGAAGTGTCGAATATGTGCTAATCGATACAAATATCGGAAATATTCAGGCATATAATACGATATATCGCACTAGAGAGGGTTAGAAAGGGGGGTGGGGTAGGGGGGCTTGGTACTAACTCATAGAAGAAACCAACCTTAGCACCTTCTAATTACACCAAATATCTGACTACCCGTACCTTTATTATCCTCAGTAGTACCCTGCACTATACCGGGTGTATCGATGACGTAGGAAAATGACGTCATGCTAGAAAGGCTAGAAAAGGGGGGTGGTTAATAACTCATAGAAGGAAGGCATCCTTAGCACATTCTAAATAAGTTAGACGCGATCTTACCAGCTCCGACCAATAACCTAGGGTAGCACATAAGACCGGTGATTCTATGATGAAAAGGACATGTCATCTAGAAAAGGCTAGAAAGGGGGGGAGGGTAATACTCATAGAAGGAAGCATCATATAACCTAGCACCTTCTAATAATACACCAATCGTTTTCCCCTTGTACCCAATAACCTAAGGAATAGACACTAAGTACCGGTGTAATATTTCTTACTCAATATTTAGCCTCGGCAGAATAGACTAGAAGTCAAACATATAACCTTATAAATATATAACTTATATAATTATTAAATGTTTATAAAAATAATAAACGTTATTAAGTAGTATAACTCTATTAGGAACATATTTTGATTCTTTAATAACTCTGGACGGTCAAGGACCCTTGAAGTCACGAACTTTGCGGTTCACTTTTTCTGGTTTAGATATAAAAAGGTTCTACCTTTTATGACCTCTTTTGCGGGTTTGTGGTATTTAGATAAGACAGGTCGGCAATTCTCACTGTTACTTACTCAAGACATACACCCAAATATATAAATATAATAATATAAATAATATATATAATATATTATATATATCTATTCTCTATAATATATATTATAAATATATAGATTTATATATATATGTCATTATCTAATATATATATATATATATATACAATTATATATATAAATAAATATATATATATATATATATATATAACATATATACCTATATCTATATATATACATACAAAATATATATAATATATACGAATATAATATATAATATATATAATATATATTAAAATATATAACGGAAATTATAATATATATATATTATAATATATATATATATTATATATATATATATATATAAAAAATATATATATAATATATTCAATATATATAATAAATATATATATACTTATAATTATATCATTATACTTAATATAATATATATACTATTAAATTACTTATATATATATATACTCACTAATCATTATATATCACCAAAATATTATAGGCTTTAAGGGTATTTATTTTCTCCACGCTTATATATTATATTATATATACTACTTATATTATGTAGTATTCTGTATGATTTATTATGTAGTATAGATGTAGTATATCACGCTACTTTTATTATCAATAGTTATTCTTTTTACTTATCTATTATAGTAGTCCCCGGTAAACCTTATCATTATTAATCTAAAGTAGTTACTTATATCTATTAGTGAAATATATATATATACATATATATATATAAATATATATATTACTTATATATATTATACTAATATACTCATAATTAAATAAACTGTAAATGAGCGAGTCCTTACTAATGGATAAGTTATCTTGTAATATAGTTATAACATATATATCATTTATTATATATCAGTATATAGTAGATTAGTGAGGTATTTTACACCTATTTTTCACAGTGGATATAATATATATATAGCTATTACTTCATTCTCAATTTTATGGCATATTACTTGAAAAAATATCATGTTCATCTACCTAAGATAGTCATTATTCCAGTAATATAGATCGTTATATTTTACATAGTAGCATATATATATTATATTAAAGTGAAATATATTTGTCATCACTATAAAATTATAGTAGTATCTCCAAGGGTAATATAAGTTCTTATATCAATGAACTATACTCACTACATAACTTCAAACCTATCACTATACTATATATAACTAACTATAAAGTACCTACTATAGGTATATACTACTATACCCTCACATAAATATAATATAAATATAAATATATATATATATATATATAATTATATATATATATATATAAATAAATATATATAATATATATAATTAGTAATAATTATATATATATAACTCTAAAATATAAATATAATGCTGACAGAAATGTAAAGTTCAAATCCCTTATGTGTATTATTCTCTCTCT